>WEIV01000572.1:203766-297718 GCA_013390005.1 Calyptomena viridis | reverse complement strand
GTGCAGGTTAATGGTATTGGTTCAGTCAGGGGAGATGTCTGTGGTGCTTCCAATCCAGCTGATTTCCTTCACCATATGCTACATTTTCCTTCATCAGTTTTCCACCTGCCCTTACCAAGGTCACATTCAGAAACTGTTTAACTTCCCAACTGTTCCTGCAGTCATCTAGGAGCATGTCCATGGCCTTTTCTGAAATCTTTCTGTAATATATTGTGATTGTGTTTTCTTGTATCACTGTTTTAACTCTGTGTGTTTTTATACAGTTATATAAAATATTTTGTATAAAATGGGTGTACTTCCCATAATGGCTTTTAAGCACTTGTATATTTATCTGAATTTTTCACAAAAACTTGGTTGTTAAAATTTCAAGATTTTGTGTAGGTTATTTTTCATTGTTTCTCTGAAACCCTAATGAAGGAATGTTGAAAGCCATATTGAAATACTCTAAAGCCAGCAAGATTTGGAGCACTCTTATCATGTTATAAGCATTCATATTAATGAATTAAAATGTTTGCACACCCTGATCTCATGTTCTCTTTGATGTTAATTACTTAACATTAGATCACGAGTTCATTCTTCTTATCAGACAAGTAAGGAAATATTTCCTCTTCATTTACCTGTGTCCCTTAGCAATACAGTAAGTCTTATTAATTGATGAATAACATGTATTTTTGCTGTCTTTGCTATCTAGAAATGCTCGTTTTCTGTCTTTTTTTAAAAGATCTGAGTGGAATTTTGCTACTAAATTCAAACAAAATATAACAATATAAATACATGGCCATAGGTAAGTAAAATGAAGCTTAACAGTGTTCTTGGACATGCGTAAGCAGAGTTCTTTTTTTAATTTTCTTGCTGTTAGTAATGTGAATCAGATAAAATGGATGGTGTGTTCACTTGTTCCTGTCCCTGTGGTTCCTGATGTCCAGGAGCTGTAATTTGTCATGTCCTGTCACCCCTGTCATTTTGGTCCTTTTACCAGACAATTGTGCAGCCAGCATGCTATCAAGGTTTTTAATTAAAAAGTGGGCTGGTGCTTTCCAAAGGGTAATTGCCTCTCAATCTGTAAAGTAGATGTGGACTTTACATACAAGGGCAAAGTGAAAACTCAGCTGTAACTGTTTGAGCTCTGCAGATATTGTTGAAGTTGCTTAGTTGACACAGTCCTGTCTTTGGCAGGTGACTTTTATAGAACGTGAGAGTTCACCCTTTGGTTTTGCTCCTATCGTTTTCCCACTTAGAATTGTATGACAGTATTGAGGTTTTTAACCAGTGAAATCACATTGTATTGGTAGCATCTGTCATGGTGTATTTTAGGATAAAATTTCTAGTAGGCATTGCTTAAGTTCTATCAGAAATGTTATTCCATCTTGTCAACCTGTCTCTCTGAACTCTGTGGATTTCTAGTAGCAAGGGTACAGGTGGGTATTGTAACAGGAAGAAAAGAAACTTTCTGCCCCATAGTCTCATCTGCCTGTTGGAAAAATGGTTTGTAGATCTGTTTATCTGCTGCTGAATTTGACCTTGTCTTTTAAAATCTATTCCTTTCCATTGCTGCTACTGTTGGTGGTATCCTTAGATGGACTTTTTAATGACATTTTAAAAATACAATTTTTTCTTAAGCAGNTTAACAGTATTTCTGTTAAAGCTGCTTAAGTAATGCAGGACTCTTTATTTGTTAAAAAGGATTGTGAAAACACAATAATATGTGAATACAGTAATTAAACATAACACAGCATTATAGAGACTTTAGTCTTAAAAAACTGCTTCTGTGTTATACCACATGGATCCTTAATTCTACTGTTTGTACATGACTAAAAGTGTTATTGGCAGATGTAGTTTATAGCTAGAGATTCCTGGAGAATTTTCTTCTAAAATTCCAGCACTTTTTGTAATATTGAACTGTAAGGATATTTAAAGCAGTTACTATTTCATTTCCTACACATGTGGAGTGAGAGCACTTTTTAAAAACCCTTGGAAAGAAGACCTAAATACAAATCTTGTAACATTAAAATTTCAGTGGACTCTGGCAGGTTACATTTCTTTCATACTTTTGTGTTTCCTTTTGAAAGAAAAACTCTCCCAGATGGTTGTTGCAGGATACTGAATGTGACCAGTAATTTCATGTAAGCATGTAAGTTCATAGCCTGTCAGAATTCCTTATTTGGGGACTGGATTCCTTGCAGAAGTGGTTTCATTTTTATCTTTACACTAGTAAATGAAGGCAAGTTGAGGGTAAGATTATCTGCAAGGTCACAGAGAAAATTAAAGCATGATGGACAAAGTATCCTTACCAATTTGGAAGTAGAAATAAACACACAAAAGAAAGTATATGGCCATGCTGATAGTTATAAATGAAGTGTCAAGGTTTCAAATCTGGGTAAGTATCATCAGAATTTATAAAGTTCTACTTAAATAGTCCGTTCTCCTCACTTCAGACATCTGTTACTGGTTATTGTTTGAGTGACCACCATGTACATTATACAAAAAAGGAATGTGCTCTTTGTAAGATCTCTGCTAATGTGGCAGATAAAATCCCAGTGTTTGATAGCAGTGCCAGAGGGCAAAGAGGTGCTGAACAATATTCCTCATCTTTACCATAACTTTCCTTCCTGGAAAAAACAGGCTTTGACAGTGGGAAAATGAAGACTGAGATAAGGAGAGGTGGAAAGAGGCTTGGGAACTGAGAGTGATATAGACCAGAACTTGAGCAAGCAGGGGAAAAAGTCTTCTCTCAGGCTGATGCACCAATAATTATTTTTTTTGTTGATTATAAATAGGAATTATATCTCCATGTTATGGCCATAAGTTAAAAGGACTGGCAAGTTAAGGAACAGTTGTTTTTGTTGGCATGTAGTGTAATCTGGGCCTGGTTTTTACATCTCTAGCAACAGATTGTTGCCTTTTTTTAAAGAAAAATGCACTATTTTGATTAATACAAAATACTGCATCAGTCTCAGTGTCATTTTTTTCAGAGAATCAAATTAAAATGATGGAACTGGTGAAAATAATTTACTTCTTGTGAAATATGAAGCAGTTGATAGTGGTGGTTCTCTTGTTTTTTATTTATTATGGGCATTAAATTGCAGTGCAGCAGAAAGGGATTTTTGTTACCTGTAAATTGTATTTCTTTTCCCCTTACAGAACCAAGCAGGTGGATACAGGTTATGGAAGATTAGGTGTACTGCAGACATGTTAAGTAATTCAGTTTTAATTTTCCACTATAACATCTTGCTGGATAGGCATAAACATTGCAATTAAGCAAGATTTAATTCAGCCAGGTGACATCTCAGGTTCCTGATAATAGATGGCATAGCTTAAGTTATTGAGCTGCTTTCTGCTGTCAGTTTTACTGACACCACTTGCTTATTTAGAAGATGCATTAAGGAGGGATTGTGACCTGGGCAGATGTGGAGATAGTCTTGAATGATGAATTTAAATTCAGGAAAAATGTCGGGAAGAATTAGGAGACCTATGACAGTTTTTGTGTGATAGGTTTACTGATACAGCAAGGAGAAAAAAGGTCCTGGTGCATGTAGAATTTAACTTTGAAAACTAACTTTCCAGTTTCGTGGTGTTCTTAGCTCCAAAAGAAACAATAGGTATTAATGCAGTTGTCATTCTGGTCATTTTGTATCTGCACTGGATAAGTACAGAAAGCCAGATTTTAGCATTGGTGTGAATAATAACCTTTGGCAGACATTGTCCTTGTTGAACTGCACTAGTTCAATGTATGTGTGAGTGCCTCGTGTGATAGGAGCAGAAAGTTGTCAGATCAGTGTCTGACATTGTGTTGGGAAATCAGCACAAAATCCATCGGGGCACAAGGAATGATGTCTGGATTTGTGTAGTATGTTGGGAAACAGTCAAAACACCCATTTTACAGAGAACCCATCTGGAGTCTTTACAGGAATTGATGGCTGTAAGGAACTAGGAAATCTGGTTGCCATAACCCATTTAGATTCTTCAAAAGTGGCTGACAAGGAGCTTCACCAAAGGCTGTTCAAATGACCTGAAAAAAGTGTCCGTACACAGATTCCCTGTCCGAAGGATAATAAAGGTGGCTGCAGGCAGTACTGGAGTCAAATGGGATGCTGAGGCAGAATGGTGGGTCCTGAACACAGGAGAGCACAGGAATAGCTCTTAAAGGTCATAGTATTTTCTGACAGCATCAGCTCCCTTCACAGCAGCACCTAAAAAAAATCAAAAACAATTCGGGGAATTAGGAACTAAATGTAGCAAACTTAATAATACCCTCACTGCACCATGGGACAATTGGAGGGCAGATCTGCTTTTCAAACTCTACATATACTGATAGTTCTTCATAGTGGAACTGAGAATTAGGGAGAGGTGGGAAACTTCACTATAAGGAACAATTTAACACTCTTAAGCTTGAAAGCTGGGGTGGAAAATAATAGTGGTCTGTTAAATCATGGGTGGAAAGAAGAGATAAATAACGAATGACAAATAACAATGACTGTTTGTTCTGATATAATAACCAAGAGCATTTAATTAAACCAACATGATGATTTGAAATGAACTAGAACATACAATTCCTAATAAATGTGTGATTGGTTTGGGGGACTGCTTACCACAGGATTTTGTGGATGCAAAAAGTCAAAGCAGTTTTATAAACCAGTTCAACAAATTCTAGGAGAAATCACTGACTTCCAAATACAGATGCAGCCTATGGGATATAAACCCCCAGAATCTCATGGTGACAAATGTCCAATACATCTACTGAGGAAAGTATCATTATTTGCGTATGTTTTTTAACTTTTTCCTGTAGACTTCTATTACTGATCACTCTCAGAGCATATGGGTCATTATGGACCTTTGGATCGACCTAATGTAACATCTATGTTTTGTTGCATAAAATTGATACTATTTATAATTTTTAGTGATATTAATGTTTTTCACATGTGTTAGGATTGGTGTTAATTATCACTGGAATTTTTATAAACATAATTGTGGGAAATATTTCCCACATATTCCCAATTAGTAACATAATCCATGTGAAATTTGAGGGGAAAAAAAAAGGCTTTGAAATGCAAAACTCGAACTTTTTAGAAAGGCATTCCCAAATTGCAGTTGAAACCCTAGGTACCGGTAGTCTTTTTTGACACTACTAAATTTACATCCTTTCTTCTTTAAGGCAACAGCTTTTTTGATCCCAGTGAAATAGAGAAATATTTTTTGAGAGCAAATCGGTCTTTCTTGGCATCCCACCCCTCTCGAGATTTAAAATAGGACTTCTCTGAAATCTTGGGAGCATGTTGTTTCTATTATTCTTCATAATAGGTGAAATGAGCAAGTTGTTACCCATACTGTCTGTACATTGTGTTTTTCGCAAGTCTTTTTCCTTGGGTTTTCATTATGGGATTGATCACATGTGATTATAATACCTGTCAGTGCCCTTATTGTGAAAAACAATTATAAAAACCAAAGAAACCAGTTATAGATTAATCTGTACTTCTGTAAAGTACTGAGTTTGTTTCAATGTTTATTTTCATGTTAGAAACAATCATAATTTGTACACTTAGTTTGGATCCTCTTTTCTCCTGTTAGAAGGGACTGGAGTCAAATAACTGATTTTTATACACTTTTAGAAGAAAAATGGTCAGCACGTAACCCCCCAGCCTGAGAAACTGAGTTGTAGGAAAAGGAAGATTTGCAGAAGACATCACTTTTTCTGTGTTATGAACTTTGGATGTGCCTTTGGTGCATGTAAATACTGATTAATGTGCAGGACCTGATGCTGTGCACACCTGCCTTCCTTACAACTCGGGGATGGGTTAGTGGTGCCTCCTGAAGGCCTGGTGTTGGAACACAGTCAGGTGCACTTCTTCAGCTGTGTCTGATTTCAGTTAAGGTCTTGTCATCCACCACCTGCTTTTCATTGCCCTGTTCTCCTACCAGAGGTTACTGGTTCAGTTTGCCAGGAGAGATAGATGAATATCCCTTCCTATTGATTCCTGTCAAACTCAGTAGCTTTTAGAATGTGCTTTAAAACAGATGTTGAATCAAAACTGGTTTAGATGGGGGACAGTTATACCTGTGCAGTTCTGGGAGAAGCAATAGAGAGGCAGAATGGGGCAAGAACAGACAGATGGGCAAGTGCCTCCTGAGCAGGGTAAGTTTTAGTCCAAGCAGCCTGCCTGGGGACAAACACCACCAGGAATCAGTTTTCACAACTCCTTCTTCTCTGTTGCCAACTCTTCAGTGTTCAACTGTGTAAATATTTTACATATTTTTATAAATTGCTTGTTACTTCTTTTTCTTTTGTATCCATTTTTTTTTTATTCATGCAAAGATTCTGTTTATTATATACTCAATGCCAGATGGAAAGAATTTTTTTCCTTGGACCTTAAAAAAAATTATATTCCTTTGCTTGCCAGCTGGTAATTCCTTGAGGTTTGTGCTGATCTGTTTCCATTTCAAAATATGATGTATTCTCCATCATCTGATTCTGCTTTTTCAGCAGTAAGATTTAGTGCATTATTTGTTCACTTGAAAGACTCATCTGTTTCTTCCCTTGTACCTTTGTAGATAAAGCATTAGTATTTTGTTGAACTTTCCTCTCCCTCTGCCCTGTGTTGACATACATACTCCCACTTAATAGAAGGATTTTATCCAAAGGGTGTCACTTTTGTAATATGCCTTTTTCAGCAATGAATCACTTCTTTCTTATTTCTGAAGAAGCTTTCTTGCAGTTGTGAAACTTTCCTGGCTTAGCTCAGGCAAATTAGTTAAAACACAGAGTTAAAAAGTACTTCCTGTATGTACTTGGAAAATGCAACATTCCAACCACTTAAGCAAATTTAACACTATTAAAAACTTTGCCTTGGTAGTACTTATTTGCAAATAAAAAATGCTTTCTCTTTATGTATTTGTCTTAAGGTCTGGGCATGTGTAATCGATGTGTCTTTAATCTTAAATTATTTTGGCATAAAGATTTAGCATCTGCAAATATTTTATATTGAAACATGGGCTGCAGATGTTGGGTTTGGTTTTCAGTTGCCTCCTGCTTCCCACTGCAGTAGCTGCCTGTGGTAGGTAATGTTTGCACGGGAGGGAGGGAAGGAAATGAATTTCAGAGCAGGTGAGACCTTGTCTCTTAGAATAAAAAGGCATCAGATAATGGCAGAGTTGGGGAAGGTGGAAGGATTTCCTGCGTGGGACCTGCCCTCACTTCCCCGCTCTGTTTTGGGGAGAGGGAGGTGGGCCCATCCCTGCAGCTGGTGTACAGTCAATGAGCAGTGTCTTCCTGGGGCCTCCTGTGCTGGAGAACTGCTGCTCCTTCATCTTTGCAATGTGCACCTTACCTTGTGAAACAAACATTGTGCTTTGCCCCTGCTTTGCCTTAGGAGAGGCTTGTAAATTGTGTTTTCATGCTGTCGGGTGGCTGAATTTATTTGTTCTGACAGAGTTTACATCAGACCATTTAAAGTTCCAACCAAAGTTTGGCTCGTTAATATTAGAACAGAACATGTGTGTAAAAACCCATGACAATTGTTTAACAAGTTAAAGGTCTGCAAAAGGCCCTGGCTGGTTTGATACTTACGCTGTAGTATCTGATAATTACAAAAGAAATAATTCACATGTGCAGAGTGTTTTTTGTTCCTTCATCTTTCTACCTGTGCAAGAAATTAAATCCCAACACTGACTTTCTAGAATCATAGAGAATGTCCCCCATTGCAGTTTAGTACAGCACTGACAAAGCAATTCTTCTCACAAATCACTTGGATAACACCCAACTTTTATTGTTGATAGCTCAGGCTGAGGGCTAGGTAAGGTAATAATCCTTACCTGCACCCACTTACCAGGGATCAGGTGATACACAGTAATGTGTTATCCTGTGGCAACCCAATGGTGTGTCCAAGCCCTAGGAAATGTCCTTAAAATTTACAATGAAGAATTGATTTTGCTTAGGAAGGTTGTGAATATGTTCAGCTGTTCAGTTAAAATGGCTGCTCCCCCTTCCCAACCCAAGGTGTCATAAAAGGAGGTTGCTGCAGAGATGGATGTTTCATTATTGCTTGCTAGCTGTGATTCAAAAAATACCATAGGTTTTAGAATAATGTTTTACAACCAAAGGGTGAAAGCAGCTTGTTGGAATCTCGAATTATCTTTTTATTATCTTGAACAAATACCGTGCTGCTATTTCTGTTTTTCTGGATCAGTCCTGACACAGGCAGGGACATGGTGTATATCCTTTCAAAACAATGGTGAGATTTCACTGTTACCTGGAGACTTTGCCCTAAGGAAAAACTTGCTTTTTGCAATTGTTTGAGCTCCAGCTACATGGCTCCTTTCAATATGTGGGCTGCAAAACCTCCTACGGAACTGGGATCAGACCAGCCCAGATTGACAACCTAAATTAAGCTTAATTCTCTCATGCAATTTAGCTCTCTTTTTCAACATTGTACCTGATGGAGGAGTTATCTGAGCCCAGTTCAGATGTTTAGATTAAGTAATTACTGCTTAGCCTGACTGTGGGTGATGAACTGAAGGATTCTGTTTGCACTGCAGCATTCTTACGTTGCTAAAAACATTCAGATCCTTTACCTCGGCAGATACTTGGGGTTTTCTGAAGGAGTTGTCTTCACTAATTTATTTTAATCTCTTGATTTGGGTGGATCTTTCACAATTATGTGCTTTAACAACAGTGTATTAATTCCTAATTTGAAAATCTTCAGTATCATACACAGCTCCATCAGATTTGAAACTCCTTAGATTTTTTTTCTGTTTTCCTAAGGGTTGAATCATTCACAAGTACTTCTTGTTTTCTTTTTCCCATCATTTCTTAAGTTTAATATCCTGTCCATCTGCATCTGTTAAGAGTTTAAAATGCTGCCTTGATGTTGCATCCTAGTTTCATGTGTTGTCAGGCCAGATTTATCAAAGGTTTGCTCTAAAGGCTTATTCTCTGCTTACGCCTCTTTGCTTGGCATGGGAACCTCTCAATGTGATCTTAATGTGCCTATAGCTTATTGATTGAATTTTCAGATAACTACTTCTTCTACTAAAACAAAAATTAAACACTCCTCCCTTTAGGAATTTCTCATACGTAAACTATACCTAAAAAAGGCAAGCCAACCACTTGTGAAAGATTACTTAGATATTAGGGAATTTCCTCCCTGCTTTTGCAAAGTCTGAATGCATTTTAGGCTGTCCAATTCCTGCTGAACCTGTGTGTAATTTAGTAGAGGTATCTTTGAGGGTAGCTGATCAAGTTAGACCCTGTTATACCATTGCCCTTACTCTGCTGCTTCCTTTTTACTGCTGCAGAGTGACCCCACAGATCTTTGAAAGCAGGGAATTTAAAAGATCTAGGTGATGTTAGCTCAGGGCTATAACCCTTCTTTAACAAGAAGGATTTATTTGTCAGAACTGTTCTACAACTTCAGTAAATAAATTTATAACAAAGTACAAGGTTTGTACAATTTCCAGAACCAAGCAGTTCTTACCCAGAAAAAAGGTCGAAAGTGAAATATACCTTTTTTCCCCTGATATATCCATCATATTTCTTGAGCATTCTGAAGAATGGACTTGTGTCAAAAATGCCTAGAGGGATCTTGCTTGTGGCTCCTTCTGGAGCCTTTTCTCTGGTCTGTGGTGCTCTGTTTCTGAATCAGCTGGTGAAGAATCCTTTTATAATTACCAATTCCTCTTGTTAGGTGACCTTCTGATTAATCTCATGACAGTAAAACCACTCGCTGGTGACCTCTTGGTTTCTAAACATCCCTGAAATAGAGTTGAAAATACACCTTGCTTTGAGCAGTAACTGGGGAAACACTATTTCTGTTCAACCTGACTGTGTGGTGAAAAAAATTTCAGTTATTTCCCCCTCCTCCTCCATTTGTTTTTCCTAGAAGGAACCCTTCCCAGCCCCCCCCCCAAAAAAAACAAACCTTGGACATTGTGGAAAAAGTATGTGGAAAAGTTATGCCTATATCAAATTGTAACTTTATCTCCTGAAAAGAATGAGAAATGTTCATTGTTAGCTGTCACCAGAATTCCTTTGCTCCCATAGAGCTGTCAGCAATGGGGGTGGCACAAATGGCTCTCCTGACTCCTGTGGTTGTACAGGTTGAGGCATTTAAGTACTGGAACAGTGTCCCCTGCAGTTGGGGAAGGTGTGTATTGCCTCAAACCATGGTGCTCCTGGACATGCTTGTAAATGAAAGGTAAATTAGTGTTGTATAATGACAAATGTATCTCCTGTGCTCTATTCTCACTTGCTTAAGTGATTTTTGCCTCTTGCTCTTGATGTAGAAGAAAACAAGTCAAAATACTGAAAATTGTGTATAAACAGAAGGAAGACACATCATTTTCTTTGGGGTCAGAAAGATAAAGGAGGAGAACAAACTTTTGCTTCTAGAAAGCCTGGAAAAAGTGAATTTTGTCATAGTATAGTTAGCACAGTGTACAGACCAGTGACAATGTATAGTTATACTTAATGATGTAGATGGTTGAACTTGCTTGATTCAATGTAGAACGTTTACAGATTTTCAGGAAGAACTTAGAAAGGATGGAATTATTTCACATAAGCTTCTTACTTATGTTTTATTTTTTCCCTAGAATATCTTGGTTGTGCTTTTGGCCCTGCAGACTGATGATACCTCCTATCAATGATGTTACAATGCCAAAAAGGGCTTCCAAAGACATTCTCGTGTGCTCATTGGGATCCAGTCTGTTTGTAACTGTTGACATTATCTGAGACTAGAATAAAATTATCACTAATTAACTAGAACACTCCTCAGTGAAGAGGTACCAGTAGAAAGAAACAGTCCCTTCCTGTTTATCCTGGAGAACTAAAGTTGTGCTCTGTAGGGTGTACTTTTCTCCCAACAGAACTGGGAAAGGCAATTCACAGTTGTCATTAATTCAACTTGATTGTAAACAAAGGAAGGCTTATAGACCAATTAATATAACAAATTCCTCAGACTTTTGGTACCACAAAGACCATGCTGAGCTGAAGCAGAGACAGCAGATTTTAAGCTGCCACTCTGGTGGTGTCACCTGTGTTTGTGGCCCTCCTGCTGCAAAGGGAGGGCGGGTGTGACAGTTGCAGCTCAGCTCCTTCCTGCCCATCCCAAAGGCCAGCCAGACATGGGATGTTCCTGTTTCTAGTCAGCCTCAATGAATTGTGACCCTCCAGCCCACATCCGTAGAGTAATGACAGGAATGGGAAACACTGATGTGTGTCTTGGGAGGCTGGTTCTGCAGTCCTGACTGTTTAATGATACAGCACTTTTGGAACAGTGTCACTGAATACAAACTCACCGTGTTTCTCCACAGCATCCCAAGTATTTTTGTTTATAAGGACTGTTTTTATGCTACTTGAAGTGATGCAGTTCAAAGAAATGGGATCCCACTGATTGTAAAAATGAGTACAGCAATAAAAAGTACTTATTTGGGTTTATCTACTCATCAGGGGATTTCCAATAATAATTCACTATCTAACATGTGCTTATTTCAAGGTTTCAACAGGTTTTGAGCAGATGACTTCCCTTGACTGACCATGGTGTTTTTGTTCTGTTTATGTTACATGTCTGGTTATCTTTTCAATTTGCAGAATCTATGAAGTGTTTGATGTGTTTTTATAAACAATTTGATTTCTGAGAATATGTTCTGAATTAGATGCCATTACTGTACAACAATACACTAACAACACACTGAGATCATTTAAATCCCTTTGTTTAGTAACACAATGAATGTCTTTAGACTGTTACAGTAAGAATGCCAACATTAAAAACAGCTCATAAAAATGAGGTTTTTGAATTCTAGAATTATGGGGGATATCAAATTGATGCATCTGTTTCTGTCTTTAATTTTTCAGTGAAATGTTCCCTATTGACTCTTGACAAATGTTTCCCATCAAACCAGGCCTTCAGGTTTCAGTTTTGACAATCACACCTCTAAAAACAATTTTCAGTGCAAATTTTGAGATTAATGTTGAAAGCATGAAATTAAAAGTTGCTGTTGCTTTTGTTTGCCCTTTCAGTTATGGTACTTAGGAGTCACGAGTTGCTTCTTGCAGCCACACTGACTGGAAACACTTCATTTCCTCTAAAATAAAAGCTAGTATTTTCATGGAAAGAAATGTCATCAGAATGAAAACAAAAACTGCTTAGAAACTTCTATAAGATCATCAAATCTGTTATTATAAACAGTGTACATTTTTCTCCCACTTTCTTTTGTTTCCTGCCATTATTTGTCTTGGCTTTTAGTCTGTACTGAGAACTCTTCCTTCACTGCTGGAGCAGCCAGAGTTGTGTTGAGCTGCTTAGTGTAAATATCATCAATAAAGCTGTATCAGGTGAAGGCAGATAAAAGCTGCACCATGTACTGCACACTTTGAGAGTGCAGGGCAGCTGTCACTCATGTTGTGTCCAGGACTTAGGAAAAATAGGAGGTGGTGACAATCAGAAAGGTCTGTGCTTATATTCTCTTACTCCCCATGTTCCTCTTTGCCTGTGACATTTATGCTTCTGTGTGTCCTGTCCCAAAGTTGTTCTAAATGAGTGGTAAAACTGTTGGCTTCTGGCTGTTGAAGTAGTTCCAGGTGTGCTGTCTACAAGAACAGTGCTCCAAAACTCAGAGGGATAGGAGTATTCCAGTGGGAAACTTTGTCTATTGCAAGGATTTATGCATTATTTTAATGTATTTATTATATACAAGTGTTTGGTGTGTTTGTAATATTTTGTATTATTTTAAAGATAATTATTATATTATAATTATTATTATGTTAATATTTTGTAATATTTTAAAGATCATTTTAACTGTTCCATTATATACTTTCAAATATGGTTCGTTATTTTCTTTTTTCCTGTTTGTTTTAAGATTGGCAAATGACACAAGCATTGCCATTCAGAAGAAAATAATTGCAAACATTATCTCTCCTGAAAAACAGGTCTATACTTTGCATCTGTATCCATATATAAAGTTTCTGGAGTCAATAGAAAATGATGCCAGTTAACATGTAGCATTTGATAATTTGAATTTTCTTGATGTATCAAATACTTGTTCGCTGTTAAAAGTGCTGAGCCATGAATAATTTACTGCCTTTCACTTTATAATCTGCAGTGTCTGCTAACTTTGAAGTTCAGTAGTCAATTTAAGGTTTGCTGGAGCTGACTAATGATTCACCAGAGATTTTTGTGAGATATTTTGTCATCCATTTAAAGCTTGGAAAGGTTTGCTGTTGCAGCCATCTGGTAATTCGTGGTTCTCTGGAGGAAAGAGAAGCCTTTTGATACAATAGATCAAAGCATTCTGCTCTTTCAGTGATTGATACCTATAAGTAACTTGGAAGTTTCTCAAAATGATTTCCCAATGCTTGTCTCATTTGCCAAACTTTTACATTCTAGCTACAATACAGCATTGGTCATGAATTAGATTTGAATTATTATTTAAATACTTCTGTTCGTGGTTAATTTACAGATCTAAGTGTTTTGTAAACTCAGAGGTTTTTAATTGACCAAATATGGTGCCATGATTAATAGAATGGATGTTAAATCTTGTTGCTCTTTGTGCTAATTGCAGGAGTAAGGGCACTCTGAGTGTCCACACTTGTGCTGCAATGTAAGCCTGAGGTGTAGCTGTACCCCTTAGACCATGGGTGAGGTACAACTGAGTCTAAAACTCTGTATCACACTGTTTCTAGAACTGTGTTAACATTTGGAATTCTGAGGTTGGGGTTTGCAGGGGTTTGGCAGTGAGGAGCAAATATGGAGAGATTGAGTGAGGACAGGGTCCACGTGAAAGGAGCCCAGTCTCATGCTGGATGGCNAGTGAGGAGCAAATATGGAGAGATGGAGTGAGGACAGGGAGTGAGCCCTGCAATGTCCACGTGAAAGAAGCCCAATGTCCTGCTGGATGGTACGTGCCCGTTTGAGGTTTGTCTGGAGTCAGGATTCCATCACCATCCCATCAGACATTCCGGATGTGCAATGGCCATGACTGCACATGTCCAGTCTGCTCGAGAAGGGAGTTTATTGCATCACAAGCAGCCAAACCAGAATGATGAAATTGGCTTTTTCCTTGCCCATTGTTCAGTTAAAGGATGTCTGACTGAGATTTGGTGCTGTGGTACAGTGGAAAAAAGGGAAACCTCTAGTTGGTAACACCCCAGATCTCTGTGCAGGCAAAGAGGCAGGGCTGAGTGTCCAGTGGAACTGGGGTTTGTGCTGTTCACTCTTCCTTCTAGTAGTTCATTTTAGTGACTGATGTACTGACAAAAGGAAATAATTAAACCTCGTGTGTTACATTGTCCTCAATCAAAGCCTGTCAAGGAATTTCAGAAATAGCTGATGGGCCTTAGGATGTTGGCTGTATCATCCTAACAGTTATCTAGAGTGTTTAGTGATAAGTGAGCCTTATTATTTAACCATTCAAAGCACGTTGGCTAAATGACAGATGTAGTAACTATGTAGCATTAATTGACAAATCCTTCAAGCTTGCTGTTCTTTACATTAGGTAGGTGGACTGAGGAAAATACTTCCCAGAGGCTGAATTTTTAAGGAATTAATAACTTTCAAGTACAAACTAGATAACTAATATGGTATCAAATTTTCAGAAAAATGTTCAGAATGATGGGGGTTTGGTAAAGGAAATGAAAAAAAATTTAAAATTAAAGTTTGCTTGAACTCAGATTTAAAAGTGGCATTTAGGTAACAGAAAAAAATTCCATGTTCTTCTGCTTGTTGCTATTGTTTAAACTTTTCAGTGAGCTATCCAGGATAGGTCTGGGGCTCTTGTTTCTCATTAAGACGACAAACAATGATAAATTTGTAATTCTGTACTACATAAACTTCCACAGTTTAATGTTCTTCTTGCTGTATCTCAGAATCAGATACATATGCTTACCTGATTGTTTATCTCCTTGTCTGCTCAACATGTGCTTCCTGGCAGCTACAGTTCAACTTTTTCTTTTTCTTCTTTTTTTTTTTCCTCCAGTGTGGGAACTTTGCTGTCTTGGTGGATGTTCATATTTTGCCTCAAGGCTCCAGTAAAGACACCAGCTGGTTTTCAGATCATGAGAAAGAGGTACAACAAATATCAATTCTACTTCAAAAGCATGTGGCTGCAGGGAAAAACTTGGATTGCCTTGAACTGTTCAGAGTTTTTCAGTGTTATGAGAATATTGTTACTTATACCTTACCATCAACAGTTGCTGTGGGACCCCTCAGTCAACCATATGTGCTTTTTGGGTCACTAATGACCACTTTAAATTGGCTTTTTAATTTTTAAACTCTGTGTGTGTGCACATACATGCATGTGTGTATGCTGTTTGGATTCTTCTGACTTACCCTTTAGTTTTGAAAAACATTTCGTATGGATGTTTGTAAATTATCCCGAGTGATATGAACCAGATTGTAATGGGTATCATTTTATCAGTGAAATATCTTGCTATTAATTGCTTTTTCTTGTTCTGAGCATTGTGAATGATGTTGCATTTAGGGGGTGCAAGAAAACAGAAGTGTGCAAGACAAACCATAGTAGGACCTTTTCATCTTGAAAAAGAAACTCCCATTATTTTTAAGTGTACCATTTGTATATCCTGATGAAATTTTAGAAAATCAGTGACCAGCAAAATTCTGCCTGTAACTTTCGGCAGATTGTGTGTGATTTCTTCCACAATCTTGATGAGTTCCTGGCAGGAGTTTTCCCCATGTCAGTGTGTGTGGGAACTTGAGAAGTTCCCCATTGAAAACGAATGCAGGACGTGTTTCGGATGCCTGTGGACTTTCCCGCAAGTCTCTGTTACGGTAATTTTCAGCAGATACTTTTCCTAATAATGGCATAATTAACCTGTCACTGCAGAGCGTCCCCACATGTCTCTAAGCAATATGGTTAAATAAAATTAAAAGAAACAATAAATTGATATCCTGAGAGAGCAAAAGCAGAATACTTAACAGCACGTGGTACACCCAATTTGTGCTTTATTTAGCAAAGAAATAAGAAAATGGGGGAAGTCTTTTAGACTTTTTTCTGACTAAATGAATGCTCATTAGCTCTTCTATTTATAACCAGTTTTACTCTCCTGGTTGTCTGAGTTTTAAATGTTTTCAAAATGTATTCTGTAAGACTGCCAAAACAAAAGATATGAATTTCAGGAAATTAGATCATGATTGATTTAATAAAGAGGCATGACAGGGCAGCATTCATTGCATTGCTGTGACCACACGTTTCCAGAGAAGTACAAAGGTTGCATATTTTCAACAACTGAGAAGTGTGAGTCCAATAGCTTTGCAATTCTCTTCCTCTAAGTCCCAGGCAGAATCTTTGTGTAAGTTGGAGAAAAGGTCTTAGAGGAAAATTATGCCTATGTATATATTTATATGTTCATCACAAGTGGTTTTCTATACTCTTGTTCCCAAATTGTGGAAAATGCTACTGGTGGTACAGCCCTCAGGGCCTGTCTGTGCCCCAGTTTGCACACTGCTGTCATGAGCTGGATGCAGAGTCATCTTGGGATTGCTGTGAGGTGCAAATTGAGGCATTTGGGAGCTTTTCCCTCTTTCTGCCCTTCAAATTTTCCTGCCCTTTCAGTCCTATCTCTTTCCCCCTGGAGTAGCCAAGTCAGTTTTATCTTTGCACTCTTAGGTTTGTATAGTTCTTTGTGAAGAACCATTTAAATAATATTTCCATGAGCATAAAAGCTAAATTATGTTCCATGTAAATGAAGGAAGTGTATGGTAATGTTTATTGTTGCAGAAGGAACCAAATACACACCATGTTTCCGCTGCTTTCTGGGCCTTTTCATCCAAACCTGAACACATAGTCCTGTGCAGGAATGTGTAATGGGATCACTTTAATGAGTTAAACAGAAGAATAAGTAAATATAGTGTTTTATAATTGTACTCTACAAAGAGAAAGGAAAATGTATTTCTTACTGCAAGGAGAAAATATTGCTTGTGATTGACCAGTACATGTGCTCTGCTTTCATTTAGAGCAATGTATTAAAAATTGGTTGCTCTGCATACTTTCTATGCTAATCAAAAGGAAGTTTCAAGCCAAGATGTTTAATTTAGATACTACTAATATAATTTTGTCTATTACACAAACACAATAAAAAGGTAAAATTATGTTGTGTGCCACAACACATTATTTCTGTGAGCACATAGTTATGAAAATGGAAAATTAGAATACTGAGGGAAAAGTCTCAAATATGTGTGTGTATAACATAAAACTTACTCTGGTATTCAAGAAATGAATTTTTTGCTTTTCCTCCAAATTATTTTTTTTTCCTAGGGTAATTCTGGCTGAAGGGTTTGTTCTTCCTGAGTTGTATGTGGTTTTATTGTGCTTCGTTGAAGAAAGTATGAAAAATATGAACAGTTGTGCTTAGCAGAAAAATCAAAATGAGTTAGAGAAATTATGTTGCTTGACCTAATTTGCTCAGTCTTCCCCCCCCATTTTGCTTCAACTGAATTGAAGCAAAGTATCCGTTGTGGCTTATAAGGATTCTTGCAGAGAAAGAATGTGTTGACAATTCCTGAGAGGATTTTTACTAGTATTTTGCTTAAATATCTAATGTTGTGATACATTTTTAACATGTATTTTTTCCTGCTTGTCATGCATATGAAACTAATTTCTGATAAAAGATATTAGTATTGTAACATAATGTATTTCATCTGCCTAGTGAGAATTTCATAATATACTTCCTCTCTTGTTTTGTAGAAAAATGGTTTGATTCCCTCTCCTTGCTTCCATTCATTTCCTAATTTGTGTACTTCTCCCCTCAGTCCTTAATTGCAGATGATGTTTTTCCTTTAATGTGGTAGAGGGTGATTTGGTATGGATTTGTCCTGTGAGCATCTCTGTAAATTTAGATCTAAGTAGGCCACTGGTTACTCTTTCAGGAGGTCTGCAGGCTGCTGGAAGAAGTTGTTGCTTCAAGGGTCAAACACTACTTGGAAGCACCAAAGCAACGTGGTCAGTGGAAATCAACGGAACACAAATCATCTGGTCCTTTGTTTCTTACTGGTAAAAGAAATTATTTAACTCATCATGAAAAAAAGTAAGATAAAGTATAGTGGAAACTACTGGTCTTCATTTTTTCCAGGAGAAATTTGCCATCAGGAAACGAGTAAGCCTGAAATAGCTGGTGTTTGGTCTGAAATTACTTCAGCTCTGTTAGTGAAAAAATTAAGTGGGTTTTAATTTTCTGTGTTACTGAAAAATGAATGTAATTCTTGTACTATTAGTCTGAGAATTAAGAACCCTGGGTCCTGCAAAATTGCTGGAATTCTTGCTGGCTTGTTAAGTCTCCTTTCCACTTAAACATTTAATTTAGAAGGTTCAAATTTAGAAATAATATCTTTTCTTCTGGGCATCTGCTCAGCCTTAAAAAGCTACTGTGATGTGATAAATGACCTTTGTCATTTCACAGTGGTACTACAGCACCAATGACCTTGGGAGTGCAGAAGAGAACAGTAACCCTTTACTCAACTGCAACTTATTTTTGTGTGTGTTATTTTTTGTGCTGGTGAGACTGATAGGTGCAATTTCAGTCCATCCATGTGTCAAGCCAAAGATAATGATCACTGTAGCTTGTGCTCTAATGTTAGATGAGCTTTAGGGCCACATGACTTGCCAGTTTTGGTTTAATATCATTTCATTGTGGTCATAAGACTATCAACTGTAAACCCCACCATTATCTGTTGGTCTTATACAGGCAATTTATTGGTCTTAGGGAAAAAAGTACTTTTTTTTTATTTGTAGTTTGGAGCATGTTATAAACTTGCCATAGAAAAACAAGGGCTGCAGGTAAAGCCCCGTGTGGCTGTGGTTTGTCACATTTCCTTCAGTAGAAACCCATCTCAATATATTTAAGGATGACTTCTGCAATTAGTGTAATTACATACCTACAATACATGATCACCATACTCATAAATTTTTTAATCCAATATATGTTAACAATTTTAATTCCGAACAAATTCTTTGCCTCTAAAAATGTTTTCCATTGTTGAAAAGGTATATTCCTATGGAACTCTAAGTTGATGACTGCAGCTTTAAATGCTATTGTCAATAATGAGTGGTTTTAATGAATAAAATATGGGTTGCATACTGTATGGTTGGCTTAATAGTGCAAAATTCCAGGCATATATGGGAGCCAGATTGTTATGGTATGACAGGGGGGCTTTTTCCCACCCCCAGTAACACAGGACTGCATAAGCAAGAGATGCTTCAGGTCACTAAACCCTTTTTTTTCCTTGCAAATCATAACTACATTCTATCTCCTTACAATATTATTAATGTTTTTCAAACACGTGAACTTTCAGACCCCAGTACTTTTCTGGTTTTGAGTGAACAAATAGAATTTTTTTACAGTGAAAGCAGAGGATGTTATAGAGGGTGGGATCCAAATTTGTAAGATTTGTTGAGGTTTTTCTGTGTTTTCTTTTATTGAGGGATGTTTTTTATTCTTTATTTTTTAAAGTTTCCCACATCAGTAAAAAGTAGGTTTTCAAAAATTATGATTTTCATAAGGTAAAACTGCTAGACATAATGACTGTTTTTATATATGCAGACAGATGCAACACTAATTTGAGGGTGTTCATGAAAATTTAGGGTCATCTTTTTTCTTTCATGTAATGAACTTTTCATTAGAAATACCAGAACGCTGTTCCAAGGTTGTGAACTGATCTTTGCTTGACTCTTCCCCTTATTTCCTGAAAATTAAAAACTTAAGGATATGCATTTAAGAGGCCATCAGTAATATCAGTGACAGTTTTAGATTAAAGGATATTTACTTTGGATGAGGCAGAATTACTGTTCCATCAGTTTTCTGCAGTTAATCTCACCATCGTTAATTAACAATAAAGAACTAAAGGAAGAAAACAGGCCCTGATAACGAACATTCGTGTTAAACTTCATTTCCAAATCCATCTCTTTCCTCTTCTCAGCCTGCTTTGCTCAGGGCTGTAATTTGTAAGAAAGGAGTGCTTTGTTCAAGTCCAAGAATCAAGTTTATTCAAGTTACATTCAAGTCTGTTCTTACCTGAGAAGGAAGTAACAGAATGGGTGGGTGTTCACTGGAGCAGCTGGGACCTCCCTCCAAGGACTGACCCTTGCAGGTGGGTGAATAGTTATTGTCACCCAGGTTATTGTCACCCAGGTGTCACCCAAACCTGCCGTGTCCTGCCTTCCTCTCTAGGAGCACAGTTCTGTTTGTAGGGTGCGAGGAGGTGGCCTTGTTTCTTCACAAACAAACCAAGTGCCCGATGCCAGGCTGGTGTTTGCCTGGTGTTTTGCAGCACCCAAAGCAATGCAGCAGCCTGGGCTCCTGCTCTCACTGGGTGCACACCCCAGAGATGCTGCTGGGGAAATGTTTAAGCTTCACCTAGTGCTGCTTTTGGAGGTTATTAAAAGGTTTGGGGCTCTTCAAGCTGAATGTGGTTTCTTTTTGCTCGAAGTTATGCAAGTCTGTGTCAAGTTTCACTGCTGTAAAGCCCCTGCTGTTGTGAGGGAGTGTGTGTCTATGGAAGGAGCCTTCAGATGCTCATTAACTGGTTATTTACTATTTCAGGTATCCCAGGCCAGCATTCCACCATTGGAAGTCACATCATCTTAGGTCAATTTTAATTAGTTTGCTCTGCACACTGCGGGATGTATTCAAAATTTATTAGGAAGAGGATTATTAGACCAGTATTAATAAGATTTTAGCCCACCTTTAGCATCAAAGCATGTTATATTAGGATTCATTTCAGAACTAGAAGCCAAGCTACCTTACTTACTGCCTTCCTAGCAAATCTCATCCTGGTGTCTAAATCTGTTGAGCAGAGATGACTTAAGTCTTCTCCTTACTTTCTGCTGTAACTATTTTGAAGAGAACGTTTTTGCCTATCACAACCTTTTTTTAGTATTAATGTTCTATTATGTTTAATAGTAATGTTATTTAATACCACCTCTGTTTTGTGGCACTTAATATAACTATCCATGTGAGTTACTTGTTAATTTACGTTTCTTTTTCATTTAAGTTACACCCACACTGGAGTGTGTGGTGGGTCTCATACCATCTCATTAGGAAATCTGTGGGTGTTACACACAGGAGAAGAAAGAAAGTAGGAAAGAATGGAAAAATGAGAGAAAGTAGCCAAGACAAGCAAGTTCTTCCTATTCTTCCTTCTGTCTGAATAATTTCCCCACCCCTCCCAAATGGCCAGTATGAACAATTTGCCAAAGTAAGCTTTAATTTAGTCTTTGGACATAAGCTTTGGTATAAACTCTCAGTTTCCTGTGTTTAATTAATGTCCAAATGGGTTTGATTTTGGTTTATTTTATTTTTTTAAGAGGATTTTCACAGGTTGGATTTTGCCTGCACCCAATCTGCATGGCCAAAATCATGCAAGAAGGGTATCAGCCAGGTATGGTTTGTGCTTCCATTACCTGAGCTTTCATGTTCCAGTGGAAGTGGCTGGGTTTGCTCAAGAGCAATGAGAATTTAGAGGAGACTGTAAAGGGGACTGAGTGGAGATAGTAAATACAGGAGAATGACAAAGGGAGGGCTGTGAAAAATTAAGGAAGGAGGCAGGGTTTTTATGGACACAGAGGAAACAGAAAAGGAGAAGTGGAAAGAAAATATGGCTGGTACAAATGTCAATCTTAGGAATGGAAGGAAGGAAGGAAGAAGGAAGGTATATTGTAAACTGACCTTTTTCCCCCCTCTTGAGGGAGGAAAAAGTTAACTATGTTTATTGTCAAGTAATTTTCAGATCTATTCTCATTCCTTCCTTAGCATCCTTGTTTTTCTTGGCTCGAGCGTGGAACATTTTTGCTCTGATTTCAGATCTTTTTATTTTACAGTCTCTTCTACAGTGAAAATAATTAGAGAATATGCTATCACATGGCACAAGGAGCTCCCAGCTTGATTTTATCTGCTCTCCCTGGGCCTGTGTATATTAGTTTTTATATTTTTAACTTTTTCTTTTCCAAGGAAATGGGGATTACTGTGATCACTCCTTCTGTGTCTCTTTTCTCCCAGTTGCTTTTTGCAAATGTGGTTGTACTTTATTAACAGGTAGAAGTCTCAGACACTATTGTTTCAGACATTAACTTCTGACAAGGTTACTGAAATGAGAAACTGGGAGAAGTACAAGAGCTGTTATGAGCAGTTCAGCCTTACAAAGATCTGGAGTCAAAGTTCATCTCTTAGTATAAAGAAAAATGTATAAGATGCAATTTTGTAAGAAAATACATTTCTCTTGCTTATGAAATAATTTTCTTGGCTCCTGTAAGCACACAAAAAATATACAATAAATCATGGTGGTAAATACTCCAAACTCTTTTGGCCTTGCATTTTAATTTGAACATGATGATGTTTTGAAGGGAAACGCCCTTTTCAGACAGCCCAGTTGGCTTTAGGAGTGTTCAGTATTACTGTAGGACCTGAATTGTGTGAGATATTTGTAGGGTATGTTCCACGTTACAATCCTGGAGCAGCAAAGCAGATTTCTTCCCACCCTCCCAGCTGTTAACTCACACCCCTCTGCTGGGGAACTGTGATTGTTTGGTTTTAACCAGCATCTTTTCACCTGTCCTGCTTAAAAAAGCAGCTCTACAACAATTTGATGGGTTCAACTAGAGGGAGAATAAGCTATGGGAGATAAATTACCATAGGGGACTGAGGAGGAGTCTTTTAAATGAACTTTGATATTTGCAGTTGCACATTGTAATGTCTGTCTCTCAAAAGAATTATATTGTAACTTCTCTACAACACACTCATTTATGATTTGTGGCCAAGTCCTGCAGATCTGTGTGAACTTTAAACTTACATTCATCTGTCTGTGACAACAGAGCCTCATAGCTGTCTGGAGTATGCAGTAACTTATGCAATGACTTATGAAAAATGTTTTGATGAGTATCTTTTACTTAATATTTCCTGTATTTGCTTTAGATTACTTTTTCATCTTTTTTTTTTTTTTTTGTAACCAATTAATGGGGAATAGGGACATCTTTTTTCACCAAAGCCTTTTTCTTCTAGAAGATCAAAGTTATGTATCTGAATTACAAATTTTTTTTGTTCTTTTCTCAGGGTAGAGGATGTTTGACAAGGGCAGAAAAAAACTCCCCATACTTATGCACTGTTTGGGGGTTTTCTTTTTGAGGATTTTTTTCTTACTTTAGATTGTAATACAATAGAATTGGGAAAAACTCCAAGAAGAACAACAAAGATGAGGAAATGCAATACAGGGAGCAGTTAAATGTGCTGGGACTCTTCAGCCTGCAAAGTATATGAGTTATGGGGAACACAACAAACATCTATGTGTTCTTCTCTAATCCTGTTCCTGTTGGAGACAAGAGTGTATCAGATAAAGGGATTGGAAGTGCTGTGGTAGATTGCAGAACTGTGGAATTCTGCCAAAGGGTAATGGGTCTGATAAAGGCTTGTGCTGCATTCACAGGGACATGGGAGAGCATTCCAGGGAGATGCAGCATTCCCCAATCTCCTTTGGTTCACTGGGGCCTGAGTTGAGAGGGCTTGGAGTCTGGGAGAGTGTCAGAGAAATAACCACGTGCACTTTGCTCTCGTGTTCAGTGTCCCCCGGAGCCATTTTACACACCAGGCATTTGGCTTTATGGACCTTTGGTCTTACCTGGGTGGCCTTTGGGCTCCTCTGTGAACTGGGAACTCGTTCCTGTGCCAGTGTGGCTCAAAGCCTGGCAGAGGAGGTTCTGCACTGTGTGGGTTGAAGGATCTGCCTTTGGAAGGATCTTGCTGTTATTACACTGCTACTTGCAGAGACTTTAGCAGTTGCTATCCCTGTCTTACATGGCACATTTGCAGCTGCAGATTAAATGTGTTCTCCTTATTTTACTTCTGCCCTGGTGGCAGCTCCCTTGTGGAGGTATTTATGGTCTTGGATGGGAAATGAAATAGTGTACATTTTAAAGATGCCCTTAATACAGTGTTTTATGTAGTTAGTATTGTGTTTTTTATATAGTTAGTATTGCACTGACAAGAAATACACTTGATTTAAAACAACATGAGAGCTGTTTAATTTGTTGGATTTTTGTGAAAAGATTTTGAAAACAGCTTTATTGTATTTTTGTATTGGTTTTGGAAAACAACTTTGACCTCTAACCTTTAATTACTATCTGCCTTAATGTATTTTGTTCCTTTTCCTTGTTTCCATCTTGTTCCCATCTTTTGCTTGTCTCGTTTCCATATGATTTTTTTTGTTTTATGAAAAGAAAAAATAGTATGAGAACTACTCCTAAGTGTGTGTGTGCACAAAAAGAAGTGAGTTTGCATGCACAAACAGTTACTTATATCTTATACATCTCTATAAGCTATAAAGGCCTTTCTTTATCATCCAAGTACTTCTGCATTGTAATTTTGCTGTTAGTACTTCGCTGTATGCAAAGACATGTATATTTATGCAAATTTAAAGTTTATCTTTGGAGTTTTCATTCTGTAGTTAGGCAAAAAAGTAGCATCCATTAATCACGTGTCTTTACAAAGTGGAATTATGTCTCAGTTTCTCCAAGCTGGCTCTAAGTTAATAGGCAGTTAATCTCTATCAGTTAAAAATGAAGTTTAAGGTACTAGTTTGATTCAGGTGCTGCAAGTTAGGCAAGATGAACCCCACCTTTAATTTCTGATTTGATACTTACCTGAGAATATCAAAGTGCCTCTCATCTAGGCCAGGGAACATACAGACACCTTTTGAAAGAGCCCTTGGCATGCTTCTCCCAAGTGGGAATTCAGCATTTTTGGAGTGCACATGAAGTGAAGTTGAAAAGCTGTCCCTAAGCACTTACTATTTTTTACTTGGCTGCCTGGTTCTTCTTTGCAACATCTGTTCCTTTCAGAGGTGCTCTTTCATGTGTGATCTGTATAGATTTTAGAGCTTCTCTAGTCCCTTGGAAGCAGGAATACAGAGGACAGGATGTCAGTGTACAGCCTATGGACCTGTTTTAGCACTAGACACAGCTGGAATAGGTAGCTGATAAGTTTGGGGGGTTTTTTGAGTTCTTTTTATTAATAAGTTTGACTTTAAATTATCTTCTCCCATCCTCTGTGAACATGGCAAACAGGATTTCTTCTGGAAGTGTTTTATAGATTCTGTGGTCTGCATTCAGTGCTCAGAGTCTTGCACTGGAATGTCTCAAATGCCAGAGAGGAACTGATTTGGTCAGAATGATAGACCTGACTTTGCTCAGCTGCCTGACCTTTACAAATATGTGTGTGGGATAGCTGGAACACTCTGCTGCCTGGAACACAGTGCACATAAATAGTGAGGGCAGTTGAACATAATACCTGCATCCTGCTGAAGGAAAGCATGTGTGAATAGTGTCTGGATCTGGTCATACCTTTTGTGTTTGGCTACATTTTTCATGTGGGACTATGAAAACACCTTCAGGGTTTGATTTTTTCGCCTTGGGTGTGTCTGATTGCACATATCACTCACTAACATACATGGTGGGGTGGGTTGTGTAGGTGGGAGCCAGGTCTATCACAGAGTGTTCTGAGTTGAGAGGGACCCACAAGGATCATCCAAGTCCAGCTCCTGGCCCTGCCCAGGACAACCCCAAAATCACACCATGTGCCTGAGAGCATTGTCCAAACACTCCTTGAACTCTGGCAGCCTTGATGCCTGGGAAAAGGGAAATGTGAATTTTAAGGGGACTCTATCTGTTTTCTAAAAATTATCTAGGATTATTAAGTTCTTTTGCCTTTAGTTCAACCATACATTAAATAACATTGAAAAAAAAAAAGTTTGTTATTTTGCAACTAAATGTCAAGTTTCTTTAAAAAGCAATTGCTCTTTATTAAATGTTTCTAAAGAGAGCAATATTGTTTTGGTTAAAAGGTAAGGAAGAAAGAATCAGGATTTGAAATGAAACCTAAAAGAAATATGATTTCCCTAGAAATGTTTAGAGGAATTTACTTAATTGCAACCAGAAGTTTGACCTGGAAGTGTAATGTTTTGACCTTGTAGCTGTCTGGCTTCCTAAATGTGTTGTTTTGCTCTCTTTAAACTGTGAGAAAATCTTTTTTACACATCTTTAACCCTTGCATTCCCTAAAAGTTTCAGTGTAAAGGTCCCCAAACTATCACCAGCAAAAGAAAACAAAAATCATCATGATCTTTTAAGAAAAAAAATCATTGCAGCTCTGTTGAATTCCTTTCTGTTTTCATTATAACTGGAAGTAATTGTGGGTGTAATTTTAGTGTTAAAATACGAGTAGGAATTTCTTTTAAACTTTCCGTGTTACCATATTACACAATAATACTCTCCTTTGTTCTTTTGTTCTCAAGTTTCATTATCATATGACCAAGGTAGAAATTACAGCTTTTTAAATTGCAAACATTTTTGTGGATTTATTCATCATATTTGGAAAATTTTTATGAGACTTTACAAAAATCTGTCCAGATAGAGATGGAGGGCCAATTCCTGAAAAAAAAAAAGCATATTTTCTCCATGTAAGTAGTTCAGTGAGAGCAGTTCTGGGTGTTTGATTCACCACTGAAGGTACCATGTAAGTTGTGGTTATTACACACAGAGTATTTCTATGGACTACAAAGGCACAAGTTGCAGACCACAAACAAAACTAAAACAGCAAAGCTTTATGGGGCCTGTGCCTTAATTTATTAAGAAAATGGATAATTAAATAAAAATTTAGCAGTGCAGCAAATAATAAAGACTTTTGCTTGAAAATAGGAGGGGAAAAAAGTTCAGCATAATCTTGACTGTGTGTTGTGGGCTTGAAACTTGTTGTATTCCATCAACTTCAAACAGATCACATGTTGTAATGCAGAATAAATAAAACACATTCAGGGAGAAACATTCTGCCTGTGAAATATTCACTACTCAAATCCATATTTAAATGTCAACACTTTAAAGAGGGTAGAAGTTGACAGTCTTGTATTTGTTTACTGAGTATATTTGTCTTATTCTTTTAATTAAGATATTTAGTTATTTGAGGGGTTTGTTGTGCACACATTGGGGACATAGGATGTGGGCAATGCCTGTCCTGTTCTGTTGTCTCCCCATGGCATGAGACAGGATCATGGAAAAGACCTCGAATTTGGTATTTAGTATTGACAAAGAGGATGTTCTGTGTACTTTTTTTGGCACTTGGTGTCAGAAATGAGGCTGCTGAGCCATGTCATTCAGGGGGTCCCTTACAACACTGTTCCTGAGTGAGCTAAAATGCCTGGTTTGTTACAAACCACCTTGCACTCCCTCTGCAGCTCTTGGCACCAGAACCAGAGTCGAGCTGGTGGCACTGAGCAGATGATCACAATCATGGTGGTGCTCGGTCCTTTTGGTGGTATCCTCTTTGCATCAGAGCTTGTGAGAACAGAAAGAGAGAGAGACTTATGTGGAAACAGAGCCTTTCAGAGCTGACTTAATTATGGTGTATTTGCCAGCATTTAAAAAAGAAAATACACAAGGCCCCATTGTGGTGACTTTCCACCTATTTGCTGTGCCCCAGAGTTTCCTTCTATTCTGAGTTGTTACAGATCTAACAAGAGTCTGTTGTGTGAAAAGACAAAAACCTGTGAACCTCTGGCACAAATTGCTTTATTCAGACAACAGCATGAAACTGCTGGTTCAAGTCCACACACGTCGCTTAGAACTCCCTTTCTTTTGAAGTGTCCTCTAGATGATAGGGTAGAACAGGAGTCGTGACCATCATCTACCTCCTGGCTCCACTGAGCTCCCCTAACAGGAGTCCTCAACAAAAAAAAGGAAAAAAAGAGACAGGAACATTGATTGTTACCATATATCAAGATGAGCTTTGAAGAAACCACCTTTACGTGTTCATGCCTTCTTTTTATAGTTCTACTGAAGGGACCTGCTACTGACTCTGCTTTCCCTCTCATTCTCTCCCAACACATCTCCAATGGCAGACTGGAGGGCTTGTTTCACCAGGCCCAGAGTTTAGTAGCCCTGTGATACAACATATTCCTGACATTTTTAGTGACCCTTGCCTAGAGACCTTGTTATTGGTAGAAGATGAAAGTCATGGCAGCTGTGGGAGCTTTAGGGTTAAAACCCTTTTTTCTCAGGGGTAAAAGTTTTGCAGAAGTTATTTCCTATTGCCAAGGGAAAAAAACTGGAAACCTGTGAAAGGTTTGACTGACTTAATTTGAAAATCTTTCAACATCATAGTATTGGCACCCACAGTTATGTTGTCTAATGAACAATAAGGGGAACTAGTCGTTTCTGGTAAATTCTGAGGGTCTCATTTCCACATTTTGGTTGAGTTTTCGTGCTCAAAATTACTTTGCTTCATAGAGTTCCTGTCAATTAAAATACAGAATCCTCCGTTTCAAATATTTCATGGCATCAAAAAATCTCATGAAGCTGAAAGGACATATTTTTTTTGAAGAAGCACGTGCAATATTCTGCATTCCCTAGTGCCCTGTGAGTCAAACTTGGGATCATCACAGTGTCTGTGTCTTGTTTTAGGTAGAAATCTACCTTTTATCACTCTGAGGAGTTGAGTGATGTAAGTTAATGATATTGATTCATTTGAATACAGCTCTGTCTGGCCATTTTGTGGTAGATAGTTGGCTTGATGTGCAAATGTGGCATCAGACAGTTTAACTAAGCTGCTCAATCATAGTACAGACATTTGGAGGAGACTTGGGCATCTCTTCTGCTGCTGACTTGTCAGACAGTGTTTACCACAGGGTTTGTTTTCCCATTCTCTCTGCCTTTTGGCTGGTAACAACAGATGCCTTTCTCAGCCTTTTTCTTGGTTGTTGTGCTCATTCCAGTGGTTAAAGAAGTCCAGGCATGTGGCTTTCTCTGGAATACAGTTTATATGTTCAAAACAGGGAAAACTCTTAAATAGCTTTCAGTTCATGTGTTAAAGCCCGTCACATGCAATTAATAATGTGGTTATTGAGTCTGAGATGAACAGTCTGAGATCAGATGAAGTCTGAGATCAGATCTTGTCTCCTGTTAGGAAACAGTTGTCTGTGGTTAAGGTACTCTGGCCCTTGAATCTATTGCTGTCTGTTTATCTGCTCAGATGTGTTAGCAGGTGGTGCTGCCTGTTCCTGCTGAAACATTGTGAATGGACATTATGGACAGACTGTGTCTCAAGAGCTGCTTTCCAGGACTGGATCAGTTTCTTCTCCATCCTCAAATATTAGTGAGGGGAAGATGCTCTTTTTCCTTCAGGGCTGGTGTGTTCTCAGGAACTCCATCAGGAGCATTTATCATCTTGCAGCCAGATGGTCTCAGACATGCTTTTTCTTCTCTGTTCTTTGCTCTGGTGTAGCAATGACAGCCAGGCTAAGAAATGCCTTACCCAGTTTGGCCAGTACAGTCCTGATTTTGCAGTGAATTCCCTGCCCCTCCTGCTACAAGAGAGCCTTGCAGTCCTACTCTTGTGTTTCCTAAGATGGCTCAGCCCAGTTTGGCTGTTAGTGGCCCATGTTGTGAATGGGTTACACAGTGTGCTGTGTCCAGCTGCCAAGGTTCTGAGAGCAGGGAGGATTCTGCTGGGCCAATTCCATCCCATCCTCTCCTGATCACATTCCTGGAAAGGTTCATGTCTGTCTTCATGTTGGGGACCCTGTTCTTAGGTAGGAACTAAATGTTGTCCCCAGGTCCTTGCTGGGACAGATTTCTCACCTGTTTGTGTTGGCAACTGGCCTATGTTGAGAAGTTTTAGCAGACAGAACAGCAGCACTAATCCTAAAAAAATTGTGAAAGAGTAAGGTGAAAAATATCAGTGATGTGGTTTTGTCTGTCCTTGGTTTAAGCTACTAGAAGACATCCTGTAAAAAGACTGAGGCAAATTACATCTCTGAATTTATTTACAAGTATGAGAGTTTGCAAGGTCAGAGCTTGCAGCAATACTCCATACTGCACCCAAGGATTGTTTTTTCTCCATTCTTTATGTATATAAATTATATACATCTGATGGCCTGAATGTTTTTCTTATGTCTTAAACCTTTTAAAAAATGTTTGTGGGCTTTATTTTGTGTTGATCAGTACACATTTTCCTGTGTACTTGAACTGAAGGCAGACTGGATTGAAAGAATGGATGCCATCCTGAGGTGTTTCACCACTCTTTGGTGTCTAAACTTTGAACTGGGTGAAGATACTTGTTTTTATTAAATATGAAGTGGATGCCAGAAAAGGCTCAGGAGGTCTCAACAGCTTTTTGTATCTGATGTCTTGAATCTTCTGTCCCTGCTCTGTCTTAGACTTGGACTTAAACTTACATGCCAACACTTGCTTTTGAATCTCTTCTAAATTAGAAATGGCAACCTCCTCTGGAGCACATGGGCATTTTGTTTTGGGGAAGAAAAGCTGCATGATTAACAGTAGGTTTAGAATAAAAATTCTTTTTTGTTTTGTTTACAAACGATCAGGACTTTTGATTTTGTGGTGAATAATTTTAAGTGAAGAAATGTGAGTGCTAAAAAACAGTGTAATAATATGTCTGTGGAGCACTTTGAAGATGAAAAGCTCTATATACTATAAACATTATTACTAGTGTAGCCTGATCTGTGTGGAAAAATTAATCTAGCATGAGCTAAGTGTAGATTTTTTTTTTAAATGTACAATATAGTGTTTGAGAAAGTCTAATGCACCGGCGTATTTACTTTCAAAGTGTAACATAAGAAATTTTTCCTCTTATATTTTTAATATGTGCATTGCAATGATTGACTTTGTTGTTCCAAACATAGAGTCAACCTTAATCCACTACAACCTGTCAAAAATGGGAAATGTCTGGGCTGGGAGGCTAAATCGGTGTGTTTTTCCAGATGGTACAAAAATACTGTTTGATGAGAAATAGGTGCCTGTCAGGTAGGGGAATGTCTGGGGGCAGTCAGCCTCCTTAGGCTGGTGCTGTGGCTTTGGAGAAGACTCGAGTGCAGATAGAGCCAGGCAGGTGCCAGACTGTGCTGGGCAGGGAACACCTGCCAGGCTGCTCCAGATAACTGTGCAGCTCTGGGGCATTTTCCCAGGCTCCCAGGGGAATGGTCCAGGATAGCTGTGGGAGAGGGCTGCCCACTGCTCTGTGCTGTACCACAGCCTCCTGGCAGCCTGCGGGATGCTCAGGGCAGCTTGGCTGTGACTCCTTTGGAAAACTAGTGTTGCTGGATAGTCTTACAGCCAAGAGTCAGTGTCTGATATTTCCTCTCAGTGTCGTGGGACTGTGAAACACAAGCAGGACAAATTCCCATTCCCTTACAAGGCAGCACTCACTGATGCCTATTGCAGCTGAAACTGAACCGTGGCTTTTCTAGAACCGCTTCTATCCAGTCACGTTTTGGATTTTGGGGTCTATTGATTTTGTTGAGTTTGGGGGTTTTTTGTTCACAGAATAAACTAGTTTGGAAGAGACCTCTGAGATGGTCGAGTCTAACCTTTGACCAAGCACCACCTTGTCTAATAGACTGTGGCACTTGTTTCACTGTGGTGGTGTTTTTGTTTTCTTTGTTTGTTTTTTCACCCTGGATCTGATGATTTAGGTGCACAGTTTTGAAGTAAGGGAAAAAAACCCCTCCACATCACTAAATACAGTTTTATTTCTGCTTCTTGTTGGTAATCCACAGATGGAGGTAGGTGAGGAGGAAATAGAAGACTGAGCCAACCGTGTGGCCCAGCCCAAGATCTATAAACTTTCTACGTTACTGGAAGCAAAATTATCTGTAGCTTGAGGTTCAAACTTCTATGGTGTGCTTAAAGGGAGTTAGTGATGGATCTTTTGGTGTGTATCAGTTAGTCTTTCCTCCCAAATATCCTGAGTAGCAGGTTTTGGTCCTTGCTGAGGTCACACTGGCTGTCCCTGGAGCATAATCCACTGCTTGCTCAAAGCCAACGTTATGGTACAGTAGTACATAAACCATGGGTGGAGGTCAAGTCAGGAACTGAGAGCAGACTTAAACTCATGCTGAGTGACTGTACAAAGATTAAAAAGCTCTAAGTTGCATGGGGTGGTGGGATAAGAAGGTTTTCTTGTGGAGCTTATTTTTTAGTTTCTTATTTTATGAAGCAGAATGGTTAATTGGATACTGTGTTTCTCCTAAAGGAGATCACTGGGTTTTATAGTTCTGCAGTAACTTTGACAAAGTTAAAACTAGGGAAGTTTTGCCAACTCCAGCTGACTATGGATTAGATCTGATGTCACGTACAAGAGGGTTTCAAAACATGTGATGAGCGTAGCTGTGTGATACTTTCAAATACGTGTATTTCAATGTAATGCATCTTAATATTTTCTCGTGGTTGGTAACAAGTAATGGCAAATCATCTGTTCGGGCCTTTTGAGCCAAGTAGTAAATAGTGATGGAAACTAAAATGGTTTTCTAGTGTTAGTCCCTCTGGGCTGAGCTTATTAGCTCAGGTGCAACTCCCTGCTAAGGCTTTATAAGACTTTCAGACTCGAGCTGATGCTGCAAAAATATTGTGTATGGGGTGTCTAAGTCTGTTACATTGGTATTTATTTTGTTGGATCTGAGGTAGGTGATCTTCCACAGAACAGTAGCTGGTGAATCAAGGGCCTTTAAGAGCAATTTGAAACTTTGTTCTGTCAATCAGATATGATTAAACACTTAACTTCTCAGAGAATACCAGGATAGCAAGAAAAATAAACAGATATACATGTCACTGATTCTTAAAAGAATTTTAAGAATGAAGTATTGTGCTTTTCCCTGTGAAAAATTCACACTTTTTCATTTTAAGTTCCTCGCAAGAAAAATACATTTGGAATATGCCAGACAAATGGAGATGGAAAGAAAAACTTTTACTATTTACTTTCTGGTTTGAAGATTTGTTTTCCAAGTTGTACTTTTAGGATTGTTACTTTTTCAGCATTCCAAGGTCACAGTGGAGGATTCTGTTATTGCATTAATAACTTATTTATACACAGAGCAAATTCTTGGATTTGACTAACCCTACTAGCAGTGTTAAAGAATTGCGGATGCCAAACTGGAAATAGCTAAAAGTAATTTTCCTTAATTGTTCTTATAAATACACAGTTAATAAAGATGGTGGATTACATCCAAATTTTTCTCTAACACTCATCATTTTCAAGGGATGGTTCAACTTGTCACATCTTGACTTGTTCTCTAAAGGGAAGTCAAATTTTGGGTATCTTCCTGAGGGGGAAGAAAAAAGATGGCTGATAAATTTCAAAGGAAGTGATTGTGATCAATACATGTAATTGTTAATGAGAGGTGATGCTGAACAGCACTCGATGGGGACCTCCAGAGGATGGTGTAGACCCTGCTGGAGAGGATGTGCATTTTGGGGCTTATAGTTAGGAATGAGGCCTTGGCACTTCCTCAGTACAGATGGAGACTGCAACAAGCTTTCCTTCTTTTCAAATGGTTAGATTAGAAAAACAGCAGTAGCACTTATATTCCACCTTTTCTGTGATAACTGCACCAAGGGTGCCTGACTGCCTTGGAAATAGAAGTAGCTTAAGTCTTGCAAACCCCATCCAAGTTGGGGAAACATCACCAACCCTCTTCTGCACTTTTACTTCAGTGAGGTGCACACAGAAACTGGGGAGGACAGGTCACAGATCCAGTTTTTTGCACTTTCAGTGGGAGTCAGAGTCAGGTTGCTAAATACCTTTATGAATCAAGTGCTAACTGATTTACTCAGGGTCATTTTGGAACTTAAGTAGAACAAAAGTAAAAGCTGAATTTTGTAAAAGCTGTAACGTAATCCTTTCTGTCCCTTTCTTTTGCTTCTGGTGCATGAGGATTTCTGACCTTCTTGGGAGTAGAGGCTGAAGAAACCTCTGTCACAAGTTACAGGCCAGCTTTGTCCACTTGTAGATACTGAGGGGTTCAAATGCATGGATTTCTCACTTAATTCAATGGAGTTCTATTAAGCCCTTTCATGTTTGTTGTTTTTTATAGCAAGTCTTTTTCCTGCCAGCTTTGAGTTTGTCACCTTCCTTCAGAAGGCAGTAAATGGGCATCTGTAGTGTTCTTGTACAATATGTGTGAAAACACAGTGAATAGGGCTGGTGTCCATGATACCAGGCTGTTAAGCAGATGACAACTCTGATCAATTAATTGATTTATATTTATTTCTGTGCTTGGATTCCAGAACTTGGTGGTTGGTAATTTGTGTAGATTTTTGCCCTGTTTCAGGTATTAATTCTTTGAGGCTTCAGGATGAGAACGCAGCAGTTTCTTTTAAAAAATATTGCATTAAAATTACATTTTCTTTTGTATTCTTGAGCTGCTGCTGTTTTCTCTCAGTCCTGTCTTAGCAGATGTGCAACATTTGAGACCAGAATGCCCAAGATACCCTTGCACTTAATATTATCCCTTTGTTTTCTGTTGCAGCCAACAGTCTCCACATCACTGCCTACTTTGTGAAGAGATGGGTTAATCTCCGTTGTGCTGTAGGGAAACGTTATCGTGGTAAGAAATCAGTTTCTTATAAGAGTTTCTTATAGAGTTACTTAGGATTTTGTATTCCTGGGAGGAAAGAAATGGAACATAAACTAATACTTTGTCAGATTTTGATCTACTTAATCAAAATTTCTTTCAGAGCTTAGTTTTGTTTGAGTTTTTGGCGAAGAATTGTTCCTAAAAACAAAGCAAACCAACAACAACAAAAAAGGAAATGTTTCTAAAGATAAGTGGAATTTTTTTTTTTAACTTAATTTTAAATTTGTATATGCCTTGCCCCAGGGTAATCAGCTAAAGCACACCAAAATCTGTAAGGATGATGAGACTCAGCATTTTACTGAGTCTCTGCAGGGTGAATCAACCAGGGGTTGCAGCATGAATCACTTCATTATTGCTCGAGTGTCTTGTGACATCAGCTGCACAGTACAAGTGCATGCAGGAAAGGCTTTTGTTCATCTCACAGCTATAAAATCTCTACGTAGGTGATGTCATTGGATCACATCTTTCTTGCGTGTTTTCTCAAGCCAGGATGCTCTGTAAGGAAGTGATACCAGTCCTGTCCTGCCAACAGCAATGCAAAGGAGCCATAACCATCACTGCCCTTGGTGTTGGCCTTTTTATATTAAAAAAAGGCAAAATCAATTAAGTGTCCTTAAAAATATTGAATACTTGAATGGATAATTTTAAACCATTTCTTGCTTTTATAGGAATTCGTTATATTAATGAATGTTTAAATCTGTCTTCAAATGCCAACTAGTTATTTTCTAAGTCCATACTGGTTGAGAAGATCAGAGTGTTGACTTTAAATAATTCATCGTATTTGTTCTCCTGTTAGAATAGAATAGCAGAGTGTCTGCATTGGTATTTCAACATTGTTTGCTGTCCATTACATTTGAACTGTTTTAAAGCATCAATGAATACCTAAACATACTTTCATAAGATGTAACAATAAAAATGTCTAACTGGAATGAACTTGCCCTACTCTTCAATTTCACCAAAAAAAATCTATGAGATCAACTTCATATTTTTTTTCTGCAAGCCTTGTCTCTTTCTTGTCCCACAAAACAGGGTGTTATGGCTTGGGTTTAAAGTATAACTAACTTGTGAAATTATTAACTCTTTGTATAAAAAACCAAAAACCAGCAACAAAAAAACTCAGGGCTGAAAATATGAAGATGCTAATCTGGAAATAATTTCACATGTCAAACAACAAAATACCCAGCTGTGCTCTTCCCATAGCATTGCCAGGTACTGACTAAAGTGGTGTCTGTTCTAATCTGAGAACCCTTCAATTTCTAATTCTTTGTAAATAGAAACTTTGATGTGTTCATAAAAAAACGTGTGATCTTGAGTAAAATATGTAATTTGGTAGTAGTTTACTAATTTGTTTAATGACTTCAACAATCTCTCTGTAGTCAGAGTATGAAACACTCTGCACCAGCCTTATGCTGAGCTTTGGTGCCAAGTCCTGGTTGAATATGTTGTGCTGTGTTACAAACATAATTTACAGCTCTTGTGATGAAGAGATTCATCACCAGAATAGCACAAAAGAAATCATCATTAAGTGGTTTGTGTGGTGGTTCTGTCTCTTATTTCTGTCCAGGGGTGCAGGTGGACTAATTTGCAGCCCTGACTGTCCCCTTGGGAATTCAGTTTACTCTCCTTATTGATTTTTTGGAATGGTTTAAAAAAAAATAAAAAGGGGGATGGCATGTTGAAAGAGAGTAGGTAAAAAGCTTGAGCAGTGCATGAAATGAGTTACTGTGCAATTTAAAAATATAAATTTGTTTACTAAAGTAACATATATATATGATGTCATTATGTGTGGTTTTGAAAATGGTTATAATTTTTGTAATCTTCTTTTCAATTCTTTTTGTGTAGAGCTACGTGTGTTTCCAGAGAAATTTATAGTTTGTGTCAGTAAACTTGATTTTGATCCAAGTGCTTGGGCATGTGAAAATGGTGTATTGGTATGTACAAAACTGTTCTGTAAATTTTCTGAGTCTTTGATTATTTGTATATAGATGTAGTTATTCACTATTTGTGACTGTCACCATGGAACCAGAAAGTCACATTACAATTGGGCCAAAGTATTCAAAAGGACATCCTGAAATGAGCTTACAGCAGACAAAAATTGAATTTTTGAAAGTTCAGCATTTTCTCAGCCTTACAAGGCTCAGAGGGGAGAAATAAACCCGACATGTATTTAGAAAGCTAAATGATTTAGGTATGATTTTAGCACCTTGATTTCAGGAATTTTTTTGCCCTTTATATTTTGTCCTTGTAACGTTTTACTTTCCAAAATTATAATGTAGTGGTTTGTAATGTACATGGGTTTCTTGTATGTTTTCTTAGCACTTGTTCTGTAGAACAACTCAAGCAGATCAGTGCTGGCCCTGCTGGGAAAAAAAATCCCCAAACATTTATGGAGGAAAAGGCACTGGTGTGTGGTTAAATACCATAAACAATTCTACTTAAATATTTCATCCTGAAGGCTTTATCAGGGTCAAAGGCTTGTGAATTTTATGCTGCAGTTAAGTGCTGATTGTCTCAGGAGTGCTCACATGGACCCAGGTGCTGCTCTGGGGCTCACACTGAGGGTCACAATTACACCCTGAGGTCTAGGTATGCTTTAGGAGTTCATCTTACATGTTTTGAAGTATATTTGACCCTTGAAAAAAAGGTTTTCTTCTACTTGTTTGACTTCATTTTTTTTCTAATACCAACCAGGGTGTTCATATTTATAATACTAAATGCAGATTTTATTATCTTGATTCCTAGATTGGTATGTATTCTTAAATGTCAGAGAATCAAGCAAATGTTTTTCATACTCTCAGGAAAAAAATAATCTATTTGCTTTAAAAGTACTTTGCTATTTTGAGAAGTATTACTCTTTCAGTATTGCCTTCAAAACTAGTTAATACTCTAAGTAGAAAATCCTGTATCTGCATTTTGACTGAGAAATAATGATGGGGTTTTTCTTGCTTAAGTATCTCTTATGAGATATCCAATTCCCCCACTTGGTATTTTTAATCTTTCCATAAAATAAGAGCTGAGAAGTTTTCTTTAGTCTCTTTCACGTGAGTCTGTGTGGGAAGGAGAAGGCGAATGAAAAATATAATGTGCTTTAGCTTCACTATTTCAAAATTTGATCTTGAGCTGTGGAAACTCCTTGTTGTTTAGAAAGTGAGTTTAAACATTTTTATATTTTAAAAAAAAAATAGATCTCTTAGTGGGATCATAACCTAATCACTGATCAGGTCTTGGGAGTTTGCTTTACTTCCAGATGCAGTGTACGTGCACAGATCACGCTGGGATGGTCAGTGTAGTGTGTAGGGTGGAGAGAGCAAGAAAATGATCCCTGAACCTCTTCCCTGATTTGAAGAGCTCTGCAAGATGGGAACAGATCCTCAGCAAATGTTTTGGAGTATCTGTTTAATTCTTACCACTCTTAATTAAAGGGTCTGTTTTGGTTTTCCAGAATTCCTACACCTCAGTAGTACCACATTTGTCACATGCTCTGGTTGAGTCCTTCTCTGAACTGAGGCAGTGTTTGATTGCCACTGGGGGGCAATTTCAAGTTTTTGGCACTCCAGAAATAAAGGCTAAGTATCTGCATTTTGTGTGTGTGTGTGCAGTTTAGCAGTGAGTAGGCTGGAACTCTAAACTCTGGACTAGGAAAGACCACCCAGAAGACCTTTCCATTGATACACTCCAGTGTATTCTGTCATGGGCTAAAAATGAGGCCACGTTTTGTTTTCTTCTGTACGTTGTTTGGGTTTGAATAATGTCTCAGTGTTGGATGCAAGTTCTTTTAAACGTTTAATCAGCTCACACTCTTGGTTTTGAGGGCCTATTTTGTTCTGTAAAAGCAGTTAACTATACATTAATGGGAACTTTGTCCCTTTTTTGTGTTGCTGAATGTCCCTGCAATTGACTTACTCAAGACTTAACATCATTTATTTTTTTAAAAATGACTTTTACGCTGGTTTATGGTTTGGGTTAAGCTTTCGTTCCTGAGCTCTGTCAGACTGGGCTCAATGCTCCATTTTCCCATTACTCAGAATCAGTTTTCTGTCAGCCTGATAGATGTTTCTTTCACTCACCACAAATCTCTTCTTCACCTATCTTCAGCACTTTATTCTTTGCCTTTCCTCTGCTTTTTAGGCTTTCTCTGTATCTCTGAAATAGACTGTGCTTAAACCACGAGTTTCAAGGGATGTAGCCAGCTATTAAGTCAAATTTTTATGTCCTGCACCTTGGGAAAGATCATAATTAGATTGCTTTTGAGATATTCATAAGCACAAACCTCAGCATCAGTTGCTGAGAGAAGCAATTTGAATTCTTCTGTGATGCCTCCTGTAGGACTGAGGTTAAAGTGGATTAGACAGTCTCTGTCAAATTAGCTTTAAGCATAAACTAATAAAATATTTGATAGCACTTCTAAGGAGAAGAGCTGAAATAAAATAGCAGAAAATCTATTGATATGCGATTTTCTAGAATCTATTTATAAAGGGGTGTGTCTGTGGTTATATTTAAAAATCAGGCTTCAGGCAGTAATAAGCACTTTGGAAGAAGGGAAATCTCTATTAAAGAAACAATACAGCAAGTTATTGAAATTACATAAGCAAATTGGAAGTCTCAAGGAAAAGATGGAAGAATAGCCTGGCTGATTAATGCTAGGTTTAAACATAAAACCATTGTTTCCTGTTTTACCAACCTGTGTTTGTAATCTTGAATAGTTTTATCTTGAAAAAGAAGACAGTTTTGGGAACGTGGCGAAGGAGGAAACCCAGGGAAATATATGAGAGCTCTGGAGACATTAGTCATCTTTCTCAATGACGACATTTTCTTGATGATTATTATGTAGAGAGCTAAAATGGAAAATTGGAAATGAGTTATCTGGAGTAACAGTGGAAATGGAAATGGGTGGAAGGCGTATGAGCATTTGAAAATGTGCTAACAATGAAGTATTCATTGATAACCACATCAGCTTTATACCAGAATCTGTGAGAAGAAGCATTAAAGGGAAGGCATGAAGGAGGTTAAGCTAAAGACGATGTTAAAGTGGAAATTTGAAATTACCATTCATGTGAAATCAGAAAAGAAAGTTGGGAGTAGCAGATCCTTAATGATTGAAAAGGTCTTGAGGTAACAGTGGAGTATATCCTGCTGGAATAGTGTGTCTACTGGAAGGCAGAATGAAAGCTTTTATTCACATAGCAGCAATTTGTAAAGATTAGTGCAAGACTTTATGTGGAATTTAGTTATCTTAAATACTTTAAAGGCTTATTGTTAAGTGATATCAGATTGGGTAGGGGAAGAAGGAAATGCTGTGAAATAGAATTGCACAATTCACACTGTAAGTACTAATCCTGGCATGGAGCTCTTTGTGTGTGTGTACCTATATATCTGTATAAAATATTACAGTGAAACTGCTGTAATGGTGGGCTGCTGCTGAAAAGGTCAGTCCACATCCCCTCTGGTTCCAGCTACATATTCCTTTCCTTTCTGGATACAATGGACCAAGTGATTCTTCAGTTGAGAATGAATTAGTTCATTGACTTGATCTGGCAGAAAATTATTTATTTGTGAAGTTTGGCTGTTTTTTATTGGAGGATTACTTTTCCATCTTGTCAGTTCTCTGTACCAACTCATCCTCTGCCCACACAGTTGCCAGTTGTGACGCAGAAAAGCGTCGCAGGAGCACATAGCCAGGATTTGGATGAAGGGAGCAGGACCACCCCTCTGGGAGGCAGCTGATAGTTACCCTGGTTTGGAAATAATAGCCACAACACACATTAATGTTACTCTTCTTGTAATACTTGTCTTATTGCTCATTTGTTGTTATTCTATTTTAAACTTCATTATCCTTTTAATTTTTATAAAAAGCCCTTTTTTTATGGTTTCAGATAATACACTGAATTCTTTTCAGTCATATAGGAAGCATAGCTAGGGGAAAACAATGTTAAGCTGTATTTTGGTAACTATGAACAGAGTTCACTATTACTTTAATAAAGGTAGAGGGGAAACTGCAGACTAATGGACTCTACCCAAATACCACATAGTGGAACAGACAACTGTTTTGGTGAGTTTTCACTTTTGACACTTCTGTCACAGTTTTTACTCATCCCTCATAATCTGCTCAAGATGATGCAAGAATGATGATACTGAAACATACGACTGCCTTCTCTTGGCCTCAGTGTCTGTCAGCATTGGCATGTGTGGGGAGCTGGGTTCATTCAATAGTCCCCCTGAAAACAAGGGCTGTTTTTGTTTCAGTTTAATTTTGTTGTTTGCATGGTTTCCTTTCAGCTGGATCCCTCCAGTGTTGGTCCTTGGTAGGACCACATGTTGGGTAAGGGTCACTGTCAGTGTAGCTTTAAATTAAAAGCTTGAGTCTTCAGGCTGCTCTCTCTGAGAAACTGCATCTCAAAGTAATAATCCTGAACTCTGACCCGGTCATAAAGAAGAAAGCTACAGCAGCTTTACAGTATTGCCTTTTGTCCCACCTGTCTGCCTCTTCCCCTTGGAGATTACCACTCCTAGAGCAGAGTTTGCCAAAAGGGCTGTGTGCCTGCATCCCATCTTGCTGCATATCAGAGTCTTGTGGATTCATGCACACTGAACTTCCCTGGATTTTAGGCCAGTGCATTGAATTCAGGTGGGAGCAGCTGGGGCATGTGTGTGCTCCCTCTGCCAACTCTGCAGTGGGGTAAGAACCTCCTGCAAAAGGAGAGGGAGGATACCTGAGAGTGGCAAATTGCCTCAGTGAGATTTGTCTGGACTTGTCTGAGTTTCTTCTTATAGCTTACAAACTGATTTATTTTCTGCGTGGCAAAAGTCTAATGGCTGTCTGCTGTTTGCTGCATTAACGATGCAGAGAGGTGGAGAAATGATGAAATGAAATCTGACACAGTTATTTCAATTAATCAGGACTGGAGAAAGCTGTGGAGAATTTCAGAGAAACCTCACAGAGCTGAATAGAGGGGCATTAGGGCTGTAAATGAAAATCACCTGTTGATAAATGCACAGTATTTTTACTGAAAAGAGCAATTGCTGTGCTCATGCAACTGGTGAGTGGATTACCTGTGTGATTGCTGGAAAAAGGCCAAGATACTGCTACAAGGAACTGATTTGAAAATCTTTGTTCTGTTCATTATTTGTGTGAAAAGCAGACAGAATATTAGAGTATAGATGTAATGAAATAAAAAGTAATGCTTATTGTCTTAAAGCCAACAAGTAAGTGGAATGCATCTTCAATAAAAGATTATGTACCTCATTATGCAAAATCCAGGTGAAGGAGAGCAGAAATACAGATGGTCCTGTAGCTGCAGTGTAAATGATTAAGCACATAAAATGATTTCCATATGAAACAATCTTCAAAATGCAGGGACAAATGGAGTGATCTTTTACTGATTTTGGTAGTTGCTTCTTACATGAGTGCTCCAGTTGATTTAAATGTAACTACTTAGCTGCGTTCACAAGATCTCATTTGTCAAAGCCTTGTGGTTATTTAAGATGTCATCATCTGTCATCATCCTTTACCTCCCTCATTTTCCTATCTCCTCTGTCTCTTGCTGCCAGAGCTTATGCTGGTGGTTCATGTGGATTTGAGCTGATTTTGTACTTTGCACTGAATGATGCTCCCTCCTCTCTGCAGACTCGGAGAGGATGGGTGATGTGTTTAGAGCTGCAGTGAGTTAAAGGTTTTATTTAGCTGTAGTGCATCTGCAAGGTTTTCATGGCTCTGGGACTTGAAAATATTTAAAATGCTTCAGGTTTTGATAATAATTCCTGATATTCCTGTTTAACAAAGAATATTTGACGGATTTTTTTTTTTTTTAGTTGTTTTAACGATCAATCGGTTCCTCAGCCTTCAGCTGAGAATCTCTTAGAACTAACAGGAAGTTCATAACTTGACTAACTAAGAAGCTGAAATATATGGGGGTAAAGTTCATGGCAGGATTTTTGAACAATTTGTAATGATTTGAAATTATTTGGAGGGTGAGATCCCCAGTGTGAGCTCAGAAATCCTGGGGGCTTTTGAGGTGATGGTAGTGGTGTTTGTTATGAAAACCAAGCTAAAACACTGAATTATTGAACAGTAGTTATCTCCTGAGCTGTGCACTTCTTCTCCCTGTTTTACATATTTTATTTCTGTGTAGGCAGCAAGGTCAAGAGTATTAGTTATTCATTCCAAGATCTCCAACAATTGTTCTTGCACACTGTCATAAGAAGAACAGTTTTTTCTTTAAATTGATGTATTTTTTCCAGATTTTTTTCTTCAAGTATTGAAGTTTTAAGTATATGAATCATGTTGTTCTATGCATCATGTACTCTAAGTATTCTCTGTCGTGTAACCCTTGCTATATCTGGAAAGGTAAATGCAAAATTTAATTCAGCATTGCTGATGGGTGATAATATTGATGGACATATGCACTGGTTGACTCTGATATACATTTAGATTTGGGAGGCAGATAGAGGATCCTCATGCCAGGCTGTGAAAAGCTGCAGTACAGGATTGCAGCAGTGCCTTGCTGTTTCAGATACTCATTGACAACTGAGCAATAGATTCCTTCCCTCATGGTTTCTAAGTTGGAAAAAGGGGTCAAGCACCACATAAAATTGCTGTCTTCTTTTATATAGAAGTCTTCAAAGTATAAAGCAGGTGTATCTTGCATGCATGTCCTCTTTCATAACTACAGGAGGCAACCTTAAAATTTATGGGAAAGGGTAGCTGAAGATGCCTGCTTGTAAGACATTGGTTTTCTTTAACAATTCACCATTAATATGCTTTAGATTTTCCTTCAGTGTCATTGAGAGAAGTTATTTTGGTTGAAAAGCTGTATCTATTCCTCTGGTTTTTATCAGTGGCCACTTTCTCCAAAGATACAATCTGAGTCTTGTAGCATCAGTATATAAAATCAGAATGATTAATAGCTCAATTACTTAACATTAATTTTAACACTTCTTGCCTTAAGCAAATGCACACAGCATGTGTCACGTGCTTCTTGGTATGTAAATAAATTGGCTGTTTCAGGAGCACCTTCTGTGCCTTTAGAAAGTGTGATGGGTGTATTTGGTATGAGTTGCAGATAGGTTTGAATTTCTAAAAAGGCTTCCCTGCAACTTTAGGTTTTATGAAGTGTCACGTTTTATTTGTTCTATGCCGTTTGCAGCAGGAATTTTCCTATTTTCTATTCTCTAGCGAGTGTTCAAATGCAATTTCTTATATTCAGAATAGTCTGGGATTCGTGCTATGTGTAAAATACAATTAAAATCTGAACCAAATACTTCAAAAGGAAGAAGGCATTTGCCTCATAGAAGTCATATGCTTTGAGCTAATCTGATGATGCTTTGGGGACCTTTGGAATGTTTGGAATTGCCAGGATTTATGTATCGAGTGAGAAACTTGGGTTCACACCTTGTATGTTGAGCAAGTGGAATGTGTATCACAGGGGCTTGGAACAGATGGGGCCAACTCTTGGGCTAAGTAGTACAGACCACAGGGTCTCTTAACAAGCAAAAGCTTAATGTAAGATCCATGCTGTCAAATTAAAATGCATTTTGGTGGTAGATAATGAAGACTGTACTGATCCAGGAGTTTGGTTTTGCTTTCTGTGTTAGGGTAGGTTGAACAGTTCTGCTCCTCCAGAGAGATGCAGTTTGCTCTGGTTTACATTCTTGTCCAGATTGAAATTGGAGAATTTTTGAAAACCACCAACATTCCTTAAAAATACCTCTTTCAAAGGAAAAACCAGTATTCAAATGTGTAACGTGGAATGATCCTTAATGGTTTTTACTGGAACTTACTGATATTTAGAGCAGGACAGTCTACTTTAAAATGTAGAGCAATATTCTGCAGGTCCAGTGAAGGAAATGCATTTCAGGTTGAGAATAGTATCCGTTTCTGTACTTGGAAAACTTCTGCGAATGTTTTATGATGTGGTTGGAGTTCATAAGTAGAACTGCCAGGACAGATGCATCGCTACATTGGAAATGCAAAAAATTTGCATTGTGAAACTGTGGGAAGCTTTTCCTTCATGTGGGATGGGAGAGGGCAGGAGACGAGACCTAAAGTCCTGTCTCTGTCACTTTTTTATCAGTTAGATTAGAAGATCTGGTTCATCCTTCAATCACAAGCCACCTCACTTGCTTTAGGAGCCCTTTTTTGCTTATCAGATGGGAAGGAGTCCTGTTTGACCTCTCTGATCTACCAGTCATCTGTTAGGACACCTCTGAAGCCTGAAGGTTGTCTTTGATGGGTGAGCTCATCATACACCTCAAGTGACACTAAGAGAAATCATGCAATTGTGAGCTTACAGAAAGCTCCCCTAAATAAGTGTTTCTGCCTTATTCATTTCACTAATTTTAGTTTTATTTTGTGTGCCTGGGAGAGTACTTTAGTTCATATCTTTGTCTACATTATTACCTTTATAGCCCCCTCACATCTGCTGCTGTCATGCAATATTTGATTTCTTGGATCCATTGATGTTTTCTTCTTGGTTTTTAAAACTTTTTTTTTAATGTGGGTTTTATTGTGGTTTATTTTTTTTAACCAGACATGAAATTTATTTATCCCTTAGTGTCGCTTTATTGGTACATAAACATGTGCCACTAAGAAGAGTGAAAGACAACTAGAAAGTACAACCCCAAACAAGAGAATGGGGGGGGGGCACCATTGTTCACTTTGGAAAATTTCCTTATACGCAGCATTACACAGGAAAAAATCAGTATTTGTATGAGTATATTGTCAGGCTGAAAAGGCCAAACCTTTCACTCTTCTTCAGGCTAATGAGTTGTAAGGGTTCCTCACAAGTGCCCATCCATGAATAGTTCTTTAGCAAGTATTTAATGCTGTATTGTTGAATTCAGATGTCTGGGACAGAGCTGGAGATGGCAGTGACCACTTTTACATTTTTGAGGATTTCTTTTTCAAATTGATTGAGTAGTAAGTTGAGTGAGATTGAAAATTCTTTTTTTTGTTGTTTTTTTTTGCTATCTGATAAATCTTAAAGGAAGTTTATTGTGTGCCCAACAGTCATGTTTCTCTGAAGGTTGATAGAGTGGTAGAGGGTTTTTTCCCCAGACATCTCTTTGGATAAGTACTAAGGATCTTAAAAATCAGGTTTGGGGAGGCCAGTATTATGAGCAGGTTGGCTGGTAAGACTCTGTAAGCTTCAGTTCTGCAGGGCCCTTCTCTGCTGAGTTTTGGTGACAAAAAGGAGTGAGCTTACCCTAGGATTTTAAGAGCACATATTTCTAATAGAACTTGGCAGTTCAAGGGCTAGAGAAGCATTTTAATCTTTTGTGCCCACCCAGTCTCTATACAAATGTAAATATGTCTGTCTTTAACAATTTGCCAAGAAATGTGGTTTTAATTTGTGAGCAGCAATCCCACTCCCTGCAGCTCTTTCAGAGCCGAGTCGCAAGTCTGGCGGTGCTTTGACGTTTTTCTCTGTCATGGTGTCATTGTTTATATGATGTCTGCTTCTGCTGTCCTCCCTTTTATGCCTGGAATATTTTTCTTTAATTATTTCACTGCCTAAAAGGAATTTGGGATTACTAGACAGGATGAGAGCAGATTAGCTTTTTTTTGTTTCTTTAACAAGTCCCGAAGTTCCCATAGGAAATAAATAGTATTCCCAAAACAGAATGTGTTTTTTATTTTTTTTAATTAACTAAAATTATTAAGTCTAATAAAGAAAATAAAGGAAGTATCACCAATAATGGCCGAGTGTCTTAGTAGTATATGGGGTGCCCATTGTTGTTATTTATGACTCTCTCTGCCTTCTATTGTGGACTTATTCCAGCCTTAGGGAGTTTACATCACTCCTACTAGCAAAAGGCTCTCTGGTTCCCACAGAGTCTTTCAAAGACTGACTCATATGCCTTATGTTAATTGTTCAGCTCTCAAAATACAGCACTTATAGGGTGTGGTTCCGAGGGGAAAATCTACTGTACTTGGAGGGCATGTTCAGAAGTGTTTCACATATAAATCATTTTGATTTTTAATTTTTTTGATGCCTTAACCCTTTTCTGTCACTGCTTTATGTGATAAGTTATTTGAAAGCAAAACAAAATGTTGATGATAGCGAAGTGAGGGAATGTGTTAGTCCTTCAACTCCAGAGCATTAACTCCAGCTTGACTCAACTCACAGGTGACATGACCTGGTCATCTTTGCCCCTCTCCAGGCTCTGCCCTTCACACCCTGGCACGACTGTTCACAATCACTTGCAAGTTAGAACTGAGATCTGTTGCTGCTGTGCAGCAGTGGTTCCTGTGGACAGGCCTCTCCTGGATTTTGTACCAGGTGCTGCTTTCCATGCATTGCTTACCACATCTGCAGGAATTCCTAAGTGGGCTGCCAATCCTGCCACAGTCAGCTGTGCTGAGGACTGAAGAAGGTTTGACAAAATTTACTTTACAGCAGAAACTCAAATGCTTCTGCCTGGGCTCCTGCTCTCTGGCCAAGTGTGAGTGCTCTCCAGCTGCTTTGATGCAGGAGGATTGTGCAAGAGCCTTTAGTCCAAGTTGTGTGGCTGTTACTGGAAATCAGAATTGTTTCTTCAGGCTTTGCAGTCTGTCTTCTCTTAAAATTAGCAAACCTCTTGAGTATCTTAATAATATTCCTGTTTTATGAAAGGATATGTAGTCAAATTAGGGGAATCTCCCTCTAATGAGAATAGCAGCAGCAATTAATCCCTTAGATTAAACTAGCTAAGCTTGATTTCTGAGGTTGAAATCGCATTGGACATGAGTCTCGTGTTTTCTGCCTGCTGTAAACACACTCCTTGCACCATTACTGGACAGAAGTTGACACCTCTCAATACACACACACACACTTGTGTAATTTGCCTCTGAAAGGAGGGTCAGAACAGCTGTAGATTTTTTAAAGTGCCGAAATGACTTTATTTCTTTGCCTGACTACACTCTGCCTGTTTACAAAACAGGAAGCTGTTTTCACTGGCTGTTTCTTCTGGAAAGATCATGGAGGTTTCCCCCTTCTCCTTTAAAACAGAAATAAAAATGGGCAGGGCTTAATCTCCTGTAAGTGACAGGTTCCTGAGGGGCTTTCCAGCCAAGGGTCATGTGCAGGCTTTAGCCTTGTGCCTCTGCAGGCTTTCTCTGTGTTCTTCAGTTCTTTGAACTGCCTGATTCCAGTGTGTTCACTTCATGGCACAGACCAAGAACAGGATAAATAAGCACTCCCTACATTTGGTGAGCCCCTGTCAGAGGCTGATTCGTGCAGGCTGATGGAGAAAAGTGCTCTCAAAGCCAAGGAGATGCACAAAGCCTCTTCTCTTCTTGACTTTACCACATTTTTTTCGTCCATAGCCTTGGAGATAACACTTTTTTGGGGTATGTGGTAGTTACTAGTGAAGTCAGCAAATGGCCCTTCTCTGACTGAGATTGTTTCCTTGTGAAAGGAAATGCTCACAGCTTGAAGAAAAAGAGCATTTTCCTTCCCTCCCGCTCGCCCCAACCTCATATTATATAAAACCATGGTGCTGCTGTTAGCTGAGACCAGAAAGAATTCCCCTGTTGTCCTGTAGTAGCCAACCACTACAGGCTGCAAGCATTTAAATGTTAGAATTAAAAGCTTTTAACCCTTTCCTTCTTCAGTGAGTAAGTAACACTCTTATGTTCTTGATAAGTCTGGAAAACTATGGGAATTCCTGTGAGAATAAGTGTATCGACCACTGCGCCAGTCAGTCTCTTCAGAGAAAAACTGACAAACATGCTCCTGTCTGCAAGAGATTCCTGGCGTTTGTCACAGTTTGAGCCACAACCATGTCAAATATTTGCCAACAGTTTCCTCAGCCGGTTTGGAAAGCTACATCCTTTACATTGCAGGCTTGTTTGTTTGTGGTATATTTTAGCATATGAAATATGTTGGTTGGGAGTCTGAAAGGGGAGGGAACCGACTAGACTCCCAAATATTAAAAGATTAAAAATAATTGTTTCTTTTAGACTGCTCAGATCAAAATAATAAAGAACAGCTGTAAGTCTTAGTATTAGAAATGGAGTTTTTTGTTGAATAATCATAGCTTGATGTGTCATGTTTAAAACCTGTGTTTTCTTTTGGAGCAGAAAGAAGAATTTTCCAATGGGACGTCTGAATATTTTACTGAATCTGCTGAGAACAAGAAGCTTAAGATTAGTCTGAATGAACAAATAAAGCAAGACATCCTGAAAAAAATGTATGTCACTATTCCTTCTAAGCTTTTAAATTTGTATATGGTAAAATTTGAGTTGATAGAATCTAGGCTGTATAATAAATTCTCAAATAATATGAGTTACTTTACAGAAGATTATTTTAAATTACTAAGAGACTACTACTCTAAGCACATAAAATGGTTGTTGTTTTTACAGCATGAAGAAAGCTCTTACAACCCACATGGATATCTCACATAGCAGTAAGCAGAATCAAAACAGGCTGTTTTTTCCTTGAATGAAGCTCTGAGCCAAAATAAATATGTGATGTTCGTATCTGGTGAAAAACACTTTGCAAATCTATTTTTTTGTTCATGTTGAGAATCTGGATCGGTGGTCACAATTAAAGGTGTAGTGAGTGGGGAAGGTGAGCTGATTAGCCCTGCATTACCATGATGCCATCCGGACTTGCCAGGCTGCCAGCAGCCCCAAATCCCTGTGAAATCAGGGATTTGCTGTGAACCCTGGCAACTTCTCTTTTTCCCCGTGTTGTCTCATCTGTGTCGTCTTTAGAAATGAGATTGGATTTGGGGGTATGCCAGCTTGGCCTATTTTGGATGAGCCCTCTTTGTGCAGAGTTAGATACACTGACCTGGGAACTGCTTGGCATCAGCAGAGCAACAAAAAGTGGTCTCAGTTTGGGGCAATCCATATAGTAACATTTTTGTGCATATAGTATATAAATAGATAGTAATCTATATAGTAACTTTTATATATATAGTATATAAATATTTTTTCATGTATTATGGTAATCTACGTAGTAGCATTTTTAGACCCAAAATGCAGCTTCTATACATGGACATAAAGTTCATCTTGTGGCCTAAGTGAAATCTAGATTCATAGGTAACACACTGCTGAGGAGTGTTTGTGTACTGACACTCCATCAGGTCCCCTGTGATCCCATTTCCCTGTATAATTCCTTTTAGAATATCATCTGCTTGCATTACCTAAGTCCTCCCCATGTGAACGGGCTTGATACTAGATGAGTAGTGGTTAACTCCAAAGTAATGCTTTGAAATGTCCTGGGAAAAATTCCAGAGGAACATTCTAAAACAGAGATTAGAAGCTCTCACACAGAGACGCGCTCGCTGCCTCTCCCCGCCTGCCCCCTCTGTCCTGTAGATATACATTATGCATGTGGATATATGGGAATGGTTTGCAATCATTTAGGCACTTATGAAATCCTATTTTATCTAGCCAGTTCAGGAAGGAATTCAATGTACTTATGCAGTGTTGACCTTTAACATCTGTAATGAATCCAGTTCTGCCTCTTGGAATAGAATCTGAATTCACTCTTTCATGGCTTAGTCATTAATAAATGGGGTTCTCCCCTAGTGCGGTGGAAAATCAGATGGATAACACTTGATATTATCCACACTAGACAAACATTGCTGCTTGTCAAGAATGATATACAGGGATTTTTTCCACATTGAGAAAGAAGGTGGCCCTGGTGGTGTTTCAGAGTTTAGAAGAAGGGCAGATTGAGGCAGTAAAGATTCTTTTTTATTTCAAAAAAATTCTTTTTTATTGCAGCGTGAAAAGGACAAAAAGAAGGAAAAGTAGTGCAAGCAAACCTCAAACCAACAAGGACTCCAAGCAAGTGTGTCTTGGCTCGGCGGACTCAGGGACAGAGAACAGAAAGAATGACTGTCAGACTTCCCTCAGTCCCTCTGATGTGAAACATAGGACTCCAGGCCTGCTGAAGGACTGCACAAATACAGCTGATAGCAGCTTGGAGCGTCCTGCTTCAGAGCTGGAAAATTATGTTAGTCAGAGACAGGCAGATGATGTTAGCAGCCAGCAAAAACCTCATGCTCTGGAGTGGCTGAAGGGAAGTCTTCTAAGTGAGAACCTTCCTTGTAGCTCTGAGTCAGCACTGCTGGGTCCAAAACAAAGTCAAAAGGTGACCAAAACACGGGCTCAGCTGAAGAGCTGTTGTTCAGAGGAGAAGTTAGAGCAGTTCAAAAAAGTGTCCTCCGAAGGGACTTCTTTAATGTCTGTCAATACAGAAATGAGCAATGGTGATTGTTTGGGTCCATTCCTGGAGAAGATCCCCCTTAATTCCAGGTTGTTTTCCAAGCAAGACATGACAAAGACTACAGCTGACAACAAATCAGTGACTTTGACAAAAAACCCCTCTCAGGCTCTCTCTGTGAGGAGCAGTACAGTGCAGACAAGCCCAAATGAGCCAAGCACAGCCACTGAAGGATTGTGTGCAGTGCCATCATCGAGACCAGAACTGCAGCCCCTGTCTTCAGAGAAGTCTTCCCAAAAAAGAAAGAAAGAAGTTGAAAATGGTCTTGGGAAGTTAAAACTGCGAAGGCTTAAGAAGTCATAAAACCTCAGATATCACCTTGATGGTGTGGGTGATCAGCCAGATCTGTGCGTAAGCAAAGCGTAGGAAGCAAGTAAAAATTATAGCAAAGAATAAAAATACAAAATCAAAATTAAGGAACACATTTTAAGGAAATTTAGTTAATTAAGTGTCTTAGTCACTTGGAACCATAATCCTTTGAAGTCTTTAGGAATTAGGCATTAATATTGCATGAACCAGTGTCTTATTTATAGAAAGAAAAATATCAAATAATATTTACTAAGCAAAATTTTAGGTCTGGTTATGTTTTAGTGCTATTAAAAAGTCATATCAGCTGATGACAGCAGAATAAAACCCCTTTAGTGGTTTGTTAGCAGCTGCAGTTATTCAGTGTTTTGCTTGTTTCTGAGCACGTAGTTTATTTTACTAAAAATTAATCCTTTGTGCTAGAAAATTCATGTTTTATTCACATGATCTTTACAACAATAAGGTGAATTGAGCTTATTTCAAGTAAATCTTAAACCAGGATTAATAGCTGCTAATTTGAGGTCCACCTTTTCAGAGAAATTTCAAAATAACTATAGTTTCTGCTTGTGCAGTTTTGATATGAACATTTATTTCTAGCCCATGTCGTAGATACAAGTGAGCATGCAATCAGTCTTTGTAAAAATGAAGGTTGGTTTTATATATTTGCTTTTATATCTCTCATATATATAGTTTTATATCTTTACACCTGGATGTGCAAACATTGCTGTTGGGTGTTTATGTATGAACTTCATACGGACACATCTTCATGAATTTGTTTTTCAAAATCAGGCCCTGCTTGTGTACAAGGACAACATGCTGGTTTTCATGTGTTAGAGATACCCCAGTTAGTTGTTACTTCAAGATAGAGGTAATTTTAATTGCCACGGTGCTTTTTCATACTGCTTTTTAAATTTATATGCTAATGAGCTACGGAAATGTAACTTTATTTCATGTCTGTCTCTTTGAAATATGTAAAATAAATTTATAAGCAATTTTCTTTCGTAATTCTCTTAAAACCAGTGTGACCACAGACAGTGACTCAGCATTGACCTGGCAGCCAGGAGGGCCAGATGTGTCCTGAGGCATCAGATCCAGCATCTCCAGCCAGGCCAGGGAGGGGATTGTCCTGCTCTGCTCTCACCTCGGGTGGCCTCACCTGCAATACTGGGGCAGTGTTGGGCACTGAAATATAAAAAAGACACTAAACCATTAGAGAGTGTCCAAAGGAGGGCAAAAAAGATGGTGAAAGGCCTTGAGGGGAAGCGTGTGAGGAGCAGCTGAGGGCACTTGGTGTGTTCAGCTGGAGAGTGAGGGGAGATGTCATTGCAGTGACAGCTTCCTTGTGAGGGGAAGAGGAGGGGCAGGCACTGACTGCTCTGGTGGCCAGTGACAGGACCCCAGGGAATGGCCTGAAGTTGTGTCAAGGGAGGTTTAGGATGGGTGTTGGGAAAAGGTTCTTCCCCCCAGAGGGTGGCTGGGCCCTGGAACAGGCTCCTCAGGGAAGAGGTCACAGCGCCAAGGCTGAGGGAGCCCAGGGGGCATTTGAACAACTCTCAGGCACATGGTGTGACTTGGGGCTGTCCTGTGCAGGGCCAGGAGCTGGACTTTGATGGTCCTTGGGGATCCCTTCCAACTCAGCATATTCTACGATTCTGTGATTTTATCTGAAGCAATTTAGAAAAATCTCACTGACATGTACTTAGGACTGTGGATATCCTCATTGAGGTTAGGAAGATGATTTACATCCATGAGCATTAGAGTTGGTGGTGTAGCACAGGTCCTGATGAGAGTTGGCAGCTCAGCAGTTGACAGCAAGGCACTGTTGATTGAACTGCTTCCTTCTGCTAGAAATAATCTCTGCTCTCGCTATAAATGAAAAAGGTTCTGCATGTGTCTAGAGGACATTTTCTCTTTTTTTGTTTCAGCTGTTTATGTGATCTTTCTGAGTGCTTTGCAGTCAGGTTGCTAATCCTTACCCAGCTTCAGCCTCTGCAAAATGGTCTTTCCCAGTAACAGCAAAACTGAGNATTATATATATACTTAATTAAGTATAATTAAGTATTTATCAGAAAAATAAGAGTTTATATTAGAGTCTTAACATAGATAAGTCAAGTATCAGAAACCAGAGGGCAACCATATGTATTTTTTATCATCCCATACTGTTATTATATATAGGTAAACCTTATAATTTGAATTTAGTTGTAATCTTAACTGAAAAACACACCAGCCTGGACCCCTGCAAATGTATGTCATACATTTACAGGGGGCTTGGGTAGATTAAAGTTTTAGATTTCTCACAAGTGCATAGTTACATCATTCCTACTGTCCTTACTGACTCCTTAGGTTCAAGGCTCTTTGGAGCTGTGCATTTAGAGCTTCATTACTTTAAAAAGTCATGTTTTGGATCCTATCAGAAATGCAGGTGTTCAGGGAAAAATCTGAATTCGTGGTCATTTCTGGATTCTAGGTGGCATTGCTGCTCAAAACTGTTCTTTCTTTTGTATGTGCAGCAGCACTTTTGTAACAGGTTCCCTTCTGCAAACCTGGTGGGTACTTTGGGTGGTGCTGGGACACTCGGGCTGTGCTGTTACCATGTCTGTATTATCTCTACTTTAAGCCCAGGGTCCTCTTGTCGATCTCAGTGTTTTTCTTTATCACCCAGAGGACTGGCAGAGGTCTGGCATGCTGTTGAACCACAAACTTGATTTCCAAAATCAAGGTTGGGGAAAAAAGCTGGAAACTGAGCAGTTTCCAGATCTTGGCTGTGTCTTTTTATTACCATTTTGCTTCTGAGCACCATTGGCACACCTTTCTGCTAAAAGGAGTGCAGATTTAAGGCTCTCTTCTGCTCTGAAACTGCCATTGAAGTACAGAAATGGTATCTTTGGTTCATTTTTTAATCTCAAACCAGCCAGCGTTGNGGGCTGTCCTGTGCAGGGCCAGGAGCTGGACTTTGATGGTCCTTGTGGATCCCTTCCAACTCAGCATATTCTACAATTCTGTGATTTTATCTGAAGCAATTTAGAAAAATCTCACTGACATGTACTTAGGACTGTGGATATCCTCATTGAGGTTAGGAAGATGATTTACATCCATGAGCATTAGAGTTGGTGGTGTAGCACAGGTCCTGATGAGAGTTGGCAGCTCAGCAGTTGACAGCAAGGCACTGTTGATTGAACTGCTTCCTTCTGCTAGAAATAATCTCTGCTCTTGCTATAAATGAAAAAGATTCTGCATGTGTCTAGAGGACATTTTCTCTTTTTTTGTTTCAGCTGTTTATGTGATCTTTCTGAGTGCTTTGCAGTCAGGTTGCTAATCCTTACCCAGCTTCAGCCTCTGCAAAAAGGTCTTTCCCAGTAACAGCAAAACTGAGGCTGCAAAAAACCTGGTTTGGAGGAAGAAGAGCCTGAGGTATTTTTACTGTTGTCTTTTTTATGGACTAGAGATACTGGGCCAGTGAAGAAAGTGAAAAACACCTTTGTGATGGACTTGTAAGAGGTATGAGGAAGTTTAATTAAGTATNTCAAAACTGTTCTTTCTTTTGTATGTGCAGCAGCACTTTTGTAACAGGTTCCCTTCTGCAAACCTGGCGGGTACTTTGGGTGGTGCTGGGACACTCGGGCTGTGCTGTTACCATGTCTGTATTATCTCTACTTTAAGCCCAGGGTCCTCTTGTCGATCTCAGTGTTTTTCTTTATCACCCAGAGGACTGGCAGAGGTCTGGCATGCTGTTGAACCACAAACTTGATTTCCAAAATCAAGGTTAGGGGAAAAAAAGAAGCTGGAAACTGAGCAGTTTCCAGATCTTGGCTGTGTCTTTTTATTACCATTTTGCTTCTGAGCACCATTAGCACACCTTTCTGCTAAAAGGAGTGCAGATTTAAGGCTCTCTTCTGCTCTGAAACTGCCATTGAAGTACAGAAACGGTATCTTTGGTTCATTTTTTAATCTCAAACCAGCCAGCTTTGGTGGGTTTTTATTTTTAATGAATCATCTGCTTCATTTGGTGTGTGCTGTTTGCTGATAGTGAAACAGCCCTTTCCTAGCGAAACACTTTCTAATGTGTGCAGGCAATCGTTTCCATTATTCTTTACATCAAAGGAGTTAAAAATATTTGTGTAGTGAACTTTTGTGTTTAAACAGATATCAAAAGCTTAGACCAGCATTTTACGTAATAATTTGTTAAAGAGGAAGCAGCTGATGTGTTGATCAGTAGGAGGGTTTCAAGTATTCCAAGAGTTATTGTGAGCACTAAGTTTTGTTCTGGTAAGGTAAGAACCCAAAATTTCCTTACTACAGAAGGTTTCGACCAAGTGAGGTGTTAAAGAGCCTTCTGAAGATGTTCAGTCAGTGTGAATTCTACGTTCTCTTGCCTTGGCTGAGATTTGATAGACATTTTTATCTCATAATCTCATTGGCATTTGACTGGAAAATGGATTCTTTCTAAAGAAAAAATCTGAGGAAATATTTTTCCATTTGGAGTTGGAATAAGAAAGATGTAAAATATAGCCTTTCTCAGATGGCATGTTATGAGTAGTTATCTCTTGGCTATATCAGTACCCAAAGAAGGGCTTTGTTCTGTATTAAAACAGGCTGCAGCAAACAGAGGCAGTAATGCTGGGTCTCTTTGCCAGCAGTGGGAAGTGTGGGTTGGCCTCAGAAATTAGCCTTAATAAAAGGCACTCCTCACTTCTTTGCTTTGTGCCTTTTTCTTCTCTAATAAGCATTAACTGGCTTCCACTCACCTGTGTGAAGGAGATGTGGGCTGGGGGAACAGCAGCACATGGAGCCTTTCATCAGAGGGTTATCAAAGCGCTGGAGGGAAGTGAATGTGCTTGTTCTGACAGCTGGGGCAGCTCTGAGGGAAGCAGTTTGTCAAGGCAAAGCAAGTTGGTTAAGGAGCTCATGCTGCAAATTCTTTAGTCAACTCGTTCAAGTGTTTTTGTCCAGCGTTTTTTCCCAGTTCATTAAAAGGGAGCCTGGTAGTGTATGACCTTGTCTTTTCCATGGTGGCAGTGACGTGACATTTTTTGATGGGTCTTTTTGTTGATTTGGTTTCTTAGCTTATGCTGAGAAATCCTAAAAGAATTGTGGAAATTACGTAGTGTCACAGGGCATTTCAGCTGTAGCCTGGAAACTTTTCAGGAAGTTAACCACAACTGTCCCACCTCCTTTACTATCCACTTAAAATATTCCAGAGCTGGGAATCTCTTCCCGTGAGAGGTGACTGCGCACCTTTTGTAAATGAGGATTTCAGTAATTTGTTCCCATTCTGTCCAAGTTAGATCCTTTAGTGCAGTAGTAGGAATTGGAACTCTAGAGCTCCCTAACTGCTTTCTTTGTTGTCACAATAATTATCTTTTTTTATTTATGCATCAGATCTTTAAAGTGTCTTGAGCTCTAATTCTAGAGCTGGGCATGCCCCTTTTTAATATTAATATGATCTCATAGTGCTAGAATGAAAGGAATAGAGATTTATTTCTCCACCCTGCAGAGAAACTGGTTGAAACAATTTGCACATCACAGGGAAAGTGCTCACTGGCAGATCTGGGCTGGAACTCTGGTCTGACACCCTGTCTGATCCCACATGGCTCCGCTGCCGTCCCACTGCTAGGAAAGCCAGTTACTGAACCATACAGAGCCTGCACCCCTTCCATCTCCTCCCCCCAGAAACTGGAGTTTGTCATTGCACAGCTATTTTACTGGATTTTCCCTCTTTTGGGAGCAATCAGTGACCTTTGCAAGCAAACTCTGTGCACTGGCAAACAGTAATAGTGATGGCCACTGCTGCCAATGCTGGAAAAAGAGGAAGCCACAAAATTCTTCAATGTACTTAAATAGTCTCGTTTTCTTTAGAAGGGGAGAGGGAGGTTACGCAATCACTTCCATCTTATGGGGCGGAAAAGGCTGAAATTGGTACTTCCCTTGTCAGAACTTCTCATCTTTGCATGCACTCCTAAAAACATGAAGGCTCTGCCTTGCGACTGTGCAGATGGCAAGGCAGTGCTCTGGGCCCTGGACAGGTGGGGAGGCAGGGCTGGATTGGGCCTGAGGGCTGGGGGCAAGGAGCACAATCAGGAATCTTCAAGGAGTCACAGAGAGCATCACCTTGTACCCTTTCTAGGTTAGCAGGGAACTGATTAATAATGTGAACTCTTGATGTGCAGGTGGGAAAATGGTTTTATCAGCAACATGCCTTGAAGGTTCAGGTTTCATGTTAGGGCCCCAAACTGATTCACATTTGAGGCTTCAGGTGTCCCAGGGCTCTCTGGCTGCCCTCAGCTCCAGAGAGCCATTCCCAAGGCTGGCCTTCCCCTGGTGACAGGAATACATTGGCGTTAGGGCTGATGTAAGGTGCACCATCAGCACCTTTCCCAGGTACCTCTACGTAAGATGGGCCCTTTCCCTGCGGAGGTGCAGAGCTTTGATGTGGCTGTGCTCAAGCTGAACCAAACCCAGATTTGGCAGCTGTAGGTAGAGCAAAGCTGAGAGTGCTAAGGGGAGTAATCTTATTTTATTTTAAAGCTCCTGTGTTTAACTGGCAGCTCAGGAAGCACGTATTTTTGAGTTCCTAGATGAAGGATCCAAAGAACAAACACACACTGGCAGCGGGAAGCTTCTCCTGACTAAACAGAATGTGTCTTCCCTGAGTAGTAAAGTGTGAACTGGCAAAGTATGATTTCCACAAAAATAAATGTGCTTTGGTATTCTAAGGGGGAAGCCTTAAACTTCATGTTTCTATTTATTTGCATGGCAACGGAAACCACTTCATAGACCAGCCCCCAGCTTGGTGCTGGATTTGGGCTTTGGAGGACTGGTTTTGTGTTACGTTCACCAGTGTAAGTTTTGGAGTTACCACTGAGATACGAGGATTAATTTTAAAATATCATTATAGCAATTGCACAGAATTTTCTTCCCTCCCACTGTACAAACTGCCCAACTCTAATTTTGTAACACCATGAGGTAGCAATGAAATGAGTTCAGTGGGAAAAGCAAGTTGTGTGTGGAGGAGCTCTGCAGTAACAAAACCTCTGCATGGTCCATTATAACCCTTTGGAGCACGGGAAAGGCTGAAAGCAAATAAATGAACACTGCACTCAGGGCTTTGACATGTTTTGAAGCTTGAGGAACTCAGGTTTTGCTATCACTGAGTCTCTCTGGAGATCCGAACAGCTTTGTCACTATGTAAAATGATTAAGTCTGTAATTAGAATTTGCCTCAGTAGGTTTTGAAGGAACATGTTCCAAAGAATTGCAAATGCCCTATTTTTTAAAATGATTTTTTGATTACTAGAAGGCAGACCCAAATTCCTACAAATCCAGGTATGTTTCAGCTATTTGGAAGAGTTGGTTTGTTTCTGTAGCATTGAATTCAAGACTCACTTAACAGTAGGCATCAGGAAGATGGTTAATTCCACACTAAAAGTATGGGAAAGCATTCGGTGAATAGCCTGGCTTTGCACTTTGGAGGCAGGTGGAAGATTCTCTTAAGTGGCTTTTTAAACATGCCGTGTTTACTTTATTGCAGATTTGCAAGTCGTGGAACAAAGGGAAATAAATACTCATGGGATTTGTTTGATGAGGAATTATTGAAGTGGTCAGATGAAGCTAATCTTGACTTCCCATTCAGCAGGGACTGAACTGACCAGGCTCCAGCCATACGATTAGGAAGAGTAAGAGCAGTTCCCCACCAAGGTAGAGCCATGATGGAAATCTTCTAAAGTGAGTTTAAAATAAGAAGAAACACTAATTAGATTTTACCAATTTTTTTAGATAGTAGTAAGCTATCACTGAGACAAAGTATTTCTCACGCTTAGATTTTGTTAGTGTTCATTGTAATCATATCCCAGCAATCTTCATATAAAATATTTATTACTACAAACAAATATGGATGCAAAGGCCTAACCTTGCAGTGGGTTGGTTTACCTATTTTTCAATTAGTTTGTTACACAGTTAATTGTTCCTTCACCTTTGCAATAACCCCTTACCAAAACAACTTTTCAGCTTCATCAGAACATGCTAAAATTAGAGCAGACCATGAGCCAGCCAAGCCCTCCACTTCCCCAGGTATCCCCTTTAGGTGGGAGGGGCGGTGTTAGTTCAGCATTCAAAGCTCTCATGGTGAGTATTTTAAGTTTATTTTATAAAGTGCTTTCCAAAGTGCTTTTTTGCCCATTAGAAATCAGCATGATCTATGGATCCCTTCCCATCCAGGTCAGCACTTTGGATCTTGCCGAGCTACTTAGATTTGGTTGTATCTGGGGGCAGCTCATTGGCTCGTGCAGAGCAAACGTGTTGCACAATTCCAGTCACACCATCATCTTCCTGGGAATACACAGAGGGACACTGGCCAAGAGACAGTGAGATCAAGGCACATGCTGCTTTCAAACCCCTTCAATCCCACTTGCAGCCATAAAGGGGAACATGTAATCACCCAACAAAAAACTGACTCCACCAAAGGCAGGGGCAGGTCTTGGAAACCTGTGGCAGCACCGGCCCCTGGGTTTGCACCACTGACTGGCCAGGAGCACCTCCAAGCTCAATAATCTCCACGCTCTTTTATGTTTTCATACAAAAAATTTAATAAATATTACTTTTCAAGATTTATTGCCAGGAACAACACATCAAAGATGCATTTTCATATAACACTAATATCACAATACAAGGTATCTTCATGATCTCAATGGTTAACCACCGAGATGACTATGTTTATAAGCCTTTTGATCTTAAACATCGTAATAGCACTTTGATTTCCTCACTTGTTAAGGCGGGCAGTGTAATCTATGGCAAACCTACACAGTGATCTTACTGGACATTCTACTGTTCAAGTATTCAACAACTAGCTTATTAGAATACTCCCTAAATGCAGTAGATTACAAAAAAAGTCAAATCTACAAGTGGTTCAGTATTACATATTCATGGTGAGAAAAAAATAATTAGAATTTACAAAGTAAGATTGCTGTGTTTCCAACTTCACACGCTAATTTGATATTTTTAATTACATGCAACCACTCACATTTCATCTACATAAAGTAATAGCTCAGTTTTGTTCCCTTAAACTGCTTCTTAGCAGATTATCTGCCTGTCACTCGGTTTTCAAGTCTAAAGCAGCAAAAAAAATTTTCTAGTCTAATTCTCTAAACTGCCTCAGTCAGTACTTTACAAATAGTCTTAAAGTGATACTATGGAAGGTGTTTCAAACGTTTGACATTGTACAAGAACCAGCATCAAGGCATGAGAGCCCATCCTATTAAAAATAAACTATTTTAGAAGACCTTAGTTTTGGCATATAGGCAACATGTAACAAGAAAATAAATTCAAAATAAAGAAGCCACAAGCTTACAATGCTATCAAAAACCTTCAACTCTAAACACATACATATAAATAAAAAGGAATGATATTTTAAGGCTCTTGATTATTAAGTTAATAAATCAAATATACACAGTGATTAATAAAAAAAGAATTATTTACATATCTATACAAACTTCTATTTTTGACACATTTTCCTCTTTAAATTCTTCATTTACCAGCAACTGCTGACAAGTTCCCCCCACCCGCCCCCAACAAAAATACAATAAAAAAATAAATAATAAACTTATTTTTGATAGTTGCTGTGGTTCCGAGCTGCAAAGGCACTTTCAAATACAGAACTAGTTGTACGTCACCATAAAACCAATATACAAAAAACTCAAATTCAATAAATATAAATAAAATGTATTATTCTAAAGAAACTGTATAAATCGGAACATCTGGCAGAAAAAAAAAAAATGAACACTAAGGAAGAGTAATAAGGCTATGTAATACCTTATGGAACGTTTCTGTGATGGATCAGCTGCAGCTGAATTTACAGGAGGGCACTTTTGACTAGTTTTGCATAGATGTGAAATGCAGCACTTGGTATTCCAGCCAACCACAGCAACTATCATTGCCAGTGTAAGCCAGCTTGTCCAAACTTAAATTAACACAGGGATTCTAAGTAAATAATAGCCTTAGACTCAAATATTACACAACAGTTTAAGAACTACAAGCTCTTGAGTGCCTTTCTAATGATACTTAAAGGCCCTGCATGGCAGCACCCCACCGTCTGCTATACGATGTACTCCATCCGATTTAGGCTTTGTGCACTTTCCAAGTCTCTGTTGTCCTGTTTATTTGTCCAGTTCGGGTGTTTTGTAGGGGTGCTGTTGGGGGGCTTTTCATCTCTGTCTACCAAAGTGTACGCTGGCTGCTTGGCAAATCGGGCCTTCTGCTGGTGTTTGTCCATGTCATCTTCCTCCACCTCGGAGTTGTGTGTCCTTATTTTGGCGATTTTGGAGTTTTTGTTTTCATAGTCTTTAATGGGGACAGTGTTTGCTCCGTGTTTCTCGATGGGGTTTTTGATCTGATTCAGCTGCTCCCTGACGTTGTTGGTGGTGTTGTCATCGGAGGCCGTGTGAGAGTGGCTGCTCTGCTTTCGGCGCTTGCGGATGCACCAGTAAAACACAGTCACCAGGCAACAGATCCAGGCTACTGTTAGGACCGAGCTCAGTAATGGCACCAGGAAATCTGGAAGAGGCAGGAGAACAGTTAGTCCTGCTGTGAACCAAAAGGACACTCCGGGCTCGCTACAAAGAAAAGCTCAGTTGTGAAGGCCCAGCTCACCTGTTTTGCTCTTCGCCGGCCGCCGCTGCACTCTGACTTCTGCCACTGCAGCAATGAGGGTGTTGTTCCCGTCGCGCTTACTGACCAGGTCAATAATCTTATCTGTGATGTCTTTGATTGGGTTTTCATCTTCCCCAATATCCTCTGCAGACTGGGGGAGAAGGCACACAATTAACAGCAAATCAGATGCACGAGGGAATCTGCTATTTATAAACTTTCACCGTCAGTTAAGGCTCTCGGTACTTTTAATATATTTTTGTCTCCATCCTTAAAAACACCAAACCCCCTCAAAGGGCAAGAGTGTAAACACAGGAATGTTTTCCTGCCCCTAAAGCAGTTGCCCCCAGATGGCAGCTTTCAGGTATGCACATGTAACCAGGATTCCTTCCCTGTCCTTAAAGGGAATCGCGATGGAAACTAAACTATGAGAAGTGCTGACAAAGCCAGGAATTAAGATTTTTATGAAATCCACATGTTGCACACATATCCAGACAATTAACTACTAAGACATTTAAAAATATTCCAGGAGTACTTACAATAGCAACATGGATTTCATTATTTGCCAAGTGGGAAGGCTCACAGGTAATATAGATGGAATATTCAACAGAAACATTCTTCAGAATATTCAGATTCCTCAATTCGCTGCAAACATGCTCTGTGGTAAGGCCCTGGAGGACACAAAAAAGTTGCTGGGTTTTTCAAATACATATGCACACAAACACACAGATGTAATATTTATTTGTTTGGGGTTTTTTTTGTCCTGAAGTAAGAATTCGCAAGGGAAAAGGAGGTAGAATTCCCTCCAAACCAGCTTTTGTTCTTCTCTAGACACAAAAGCATTTAGGGTGGGTGGAAGGCTGTATTGATCCTTCTCTGCCTTCTGTTTTCTTTGATAAGTACAGTCAAAGGTGACACTGCCTTTTCCTTGTGAAAAGAGCCATTCCATGCTCTGGGAAGTGAATTCACAGCACAATCTGCTGCTGCTACTTACCGGTGCCATCATTTCTTTGTTAAAGGTGAAGGTGATGTTGGCACAGTTGTCCTGATAGTAAGAATCTGAGTTGCATTTGGTCCTCACAGGCTGCTGGTTGGAAGGCCAGCATTCCCCCACTGCAGCACAGGGGTGGGTGAAGCAGTGGTCATCCCGCACTGGGACACAGGCGTGGCCAGCAGGGCACTCGCTGTGACCTTTGCCATGCAGGACACAAGGCCGAGGGCCACACCAAACCTAGGGGAGGATAAACACTGATAAGGCTCTGCTGGTTAGAGGGCAGGAAACGGCATAACCCAAACCACAGCACAGCTGTACCTTAGAACAGGTGACTTTTCCATTCAGACACTGACAGGTATTGCAGTCGTCGTCCCACTTTGCCCCATCTGGCATTACTCGAACACTGGTAATGCAAGGCCTTCCTGTAACTGAAGAGTGAACAGAATTATAACCTTAAAATAAAAAAAAACTGGAAAAACCCACCAAACCCTACAAAGCCCTTTCCCAAGTTCATCTAAACTTATCGCTAAATTTGCTGCCTCAATAAACAACAGACAACACCCCCCAAAAACAACCCCATACAACCACAAACTCAGCAACAATTATACAGGTCTTGCTACCGGCACTAGGACCAGCCCTGGCATCTGGAATACCTTCTTGGCATCCTGGACCACTGCGACCTGGTGGGCAAATGCAACGGTACCCATTAATTTCATCTACACACGTAGCTCCAAAGGCACAGGGCGAGGACTGGCATTCGTTGATATCTACGATGGGAAGGGGAGGAAATAGAATAGTCAATCCATAGTATCCTTTTGTTTTGTCAGAAAAAAGCAAACATAGGATAGGTTTGCCTACTGGAGCTTTATGTTCATTTTCTAGTGTCTACTGGGAGATTGCTGTTTGCAGCACTGGTATAACCTCGGAGCAAGTCCTTTGACATTTCTGCTGGGTGGCACTAGCAAAGATCAAAACCTGACCCCTGTGGTTACTTGAGCTTTCCAAGGGCAAGGACACATTCCTTCTCACACAGACACATTTCCTCTCCTCGGGTGTGCTCCAGTTTTGTCCCTCGCTAGATTCTTCAACTGATGGCAATGATAAACCCTTTCCCAGTTGTACTGCTGCTGTGAGACTTCCATTTCCATGGCTGTTATTAAAAAAAGTGTTAATGTCCTCCTACCTGTAATTATTATTAAATTACAGGGAAGCACATACATCACCTCAGGGCTTGGAGGTGGATTATTAATTGACAAGGTTTTTGGCTGGCACACTTTCATCTCCAGCAGAAGCCTGGGCCACACAAACACACGTGAACTATCCCGAGGGGACAGACTATCCCGAGGGGCATTTTGCTCACTCAGCTGAACCAAGCAGATTTCAGCTCCAGCTGAATGACTCTAAATTTCTTTCATTTTCAGTGTGATCCCTGCCCTCCCCAAATCTGCCTCTATCATTCCTCCGATCTACCGCTTAACTCAATTATGACGATTGTCTTGCAACAAGATTGAAGTGAGACAAAACTCCAGGCAGAGCCATTGAACACTTACTGATCCTGCAGTCGGGCCCCGCAAAGCCTGGAGCACACTCACAGCGGTACCAGTTCTCTCCATCCACACAAGTGCCACTGTTGTAACTGTAGAGGAAAGTCATTGCAGACATTCAAAAACTGCAATCCAGAAATGTAAAACAACCAAAAAAACAAAGGATAAACAGAGCACACTTACCAAGGATGAGGACTGCAGTCGTTTGTGTCTGCAAAGCAAAGACAGACAGCATTAAACATGCAGACTTTGGCTAATACAGCTCTACTGGCAGTAAAGAATGATCAAACTTCCCCTAATGCCCAAGTTATACTTAGCTCAACTTTTACAAAAATATGCTGAAATTCTCTACTAAATTGATTCCAGGCTTCTACCACAAAATTTGTTAACTACATTGTGGAACACATGTACACAGGAAGAGATCCTTGTAAAGACTCTAACAGGGAAAAAAAAGTGGAAGCAGACAGAGCTGCTCGTAGAAAAAGAATGCAGGAGAAAACAAGACAACATCTGTCTCCACTTAACTCATTTGCAACTTTCTCATGCCCAGGTCAAGGCTCTATCACATAAAGTCATTAAAAACAAAGATTCAGGTAATGCTAAAGCCTACATCAAACAAGCTTTCCCTTCTGGTTTCAATCTTGACTCCAAGGGCGACGGGATGAGCTCATGTTCTCATCATGCAACACTCTGGAAAAATTCAAGCAGGGCCGACTTACTCTGAGTACACGTGGGTCCTTCCCAGCCCTCCTTGCAGACACAAGTAAAAGAATCCCCACTGACTACACAGGTACCACCGTTGTGACAGGGGTTTGGCAGGCAGCTGCTGTTCCTCGCTGTAACAGAAACAAGATTTGCTCCTAAGTTGTTAGAAAGCCATCAAATCTGTGCCAAGAGGAAAAACTGAGGTCACAGATCCAGTGCTGCATCTGCTTCCTGGCGATTACACAGGGTATTTACCTATGTTACAAGTGGCTCCTTCCCATCCTGCAGGACACATGCACTTGAAAGTGTCCCCCTCGTCATAACATGTTCCTCCGTTGTTGCACGTCGCCTCATCGCACTGGCTGTCACCTGTGCAAAACCCAAGCCATCCTTAGTACTGGTGCTGTCACAATGCAACAAGTTCAGGCAGCCCATCAGAGCATGCCTGTTATGTTTTGGAAACACTGAACTTACGTGAGTGGCACGTTTTTCCTTTCCACCCATTTTTACATTCACAGAAGAAGTCGTTGACCAAGTCTCGGCAAGTTCCCCCATTGTGGCAAGGGTTTTTACTGCAGTCATTAATATCTGCATATGTTAAGGAGACAAAACAAGCTCAGTGGTGTTTACAGAATTGACAAATAATGCTTGAAAGGAGCATAACCCATCCCTAATTTTGGCCAGTGCTCCAATTGTGGATTAAACTCTTAAGTCAGTATTTTAAAGCTTTAAGTGCTGTCACAGAGATGAAGACTGTTTCAATGCATTCCTCCAGTCTGTTTTCATTCTGTTTGTAATCTCATTTCAGTAAAGAAGCAGTGAAAAGGCCTGTTACATAAACTACCCTGTTAGACAGGGGATGGGAGCCCAGTGCTCACTCCTCCTCTGTGCCAGAGACTGACAAAATACGGGTGTGATATGCAGACAGGCCATTCCTAAAGTGATGTCTACTAAGGAAAAGGGTAGAGCAGGAAACTGAACAGTGGGGAAGCCAGGTTCTACTCCCAGTCCAGCCTCATAGCTCGGGTTTAATTCCAATACAAAAGCCTGGGACTTGGTGGAAAGAGGACCCCATATACTCCATGGCCTTTGAAGCAGAGTTTATTAGTATTGGTCACTGTCATCTTTAAGACAGTACCAGCCATTCCTCGCCAATGTTTTCCCAAGAGATCTTTCTGTGTGCTGAAGAATGGATAACTTACTTGTTTCACAATATGTTCCTTCCCATCCATCACTGCAAATACATTTGTAGGAATTGATGCCATCGATGCAAGTGCCACCATTTTTACAAGGGTTGCTCTCACAGTCATTGATATCTGCAACAGTTGGGAGGATTAAAAAAAAAGAGGAAAAAAATTTAACTTAGGAGTACAGCTACTGGAAGTCATCATCTTATTGCAGACTGTTTTGGAGAGGAAGAGTTGTAAGTAAGATGAGAAATGGGTGACAAACTGCATGAAGTGATGAACCTGTCACTTAACAATTACTGTTAAAAACAACAACAAAAAATAAATCAGGAGTCCTTGAGATCCACGTTAAACCCCACTATTAACTCCCTCAGACCTTGTATACATAAGGCTTTTAAAACCATACAATTCAAGGCCAGAAGATTCATTACTATGAACTTTCCCCCAAGGCCCAGCAAATTCCACTCTGCCTCACTCAAGTGGGATATGAAAACTTAAAGCAGTTCCAAGGTTCACTGCATAGCAGTAAAGAAACCCTAAAGTGAGTCTGGGAGGAAAGGATGAAATCTTCCTCCAAAAAAGAACAGAGGACAGTAAAATACATTCTCCTTTTAGCTCTTACTCTCATGACAGTAGGTGCCGGTGAATCCTTTGTTGCATTCACAGGTGAATTTCCCCCCTGCTTGGCTCTTGCACTTTCCGTGAGGGCCACAGACGTTGGAGGAAATGTAGCGAACCCCTTCGGGTGTGCTGTTAGAGGCCACTGCCACAGTACAGCTGTCAATTACTGTGAAAAAGCAAAACTGCATGAGGATTGCCCATGCGACCCAATTCCTTAAGCTAAGAGCAACATTTTAATTTCCAGTGATGGATGTTTACAAGACATACGTGTCGTGGAATCATTTAAGTTGGAAAAGACCTTTAAGATCATTGAGTCCAACCACAAACCTAACACTGCCAAATATTTTTGCTGCTTTAAAATAAAAGGGCTGTGCCAACTGTGCATAAAATAATCACAGTGTCTTATCTGACAGCTCCTGGACCACATCCATGGCCTGGAATAGATGCAGCAGTTTGCTACCTGTGATTTCTGTCCACATTGACATAATGCTGTCTTTCAATAGCTGATACTTACAAGTATTACTCATCTGCTCATACAAATAGAGGCCTAAGGCAGAGGGCAAAATTCAGCCTCTTTATGCAAGAGCTACCCCAGTGACTCCAGTCAGAGCAGGGGCAGGAACTCTTGCCAGACATGCCCATTGACCCGTAAGGCAACACGAACCTTCACAAGGAGTTGTGCGGCAGTGATCCTTCAGGTGGGAGCAGTTCTTCCCTTCGTAATCCTCAGGGCAGTTACAGAAATAGTCCATGGCAAGATTGAAGCACTGGGCACCATTCTGGCAGGGATTGGGCTCGCAGTAATCTATGTCCAGCTGTAAGTAGTGCAGAGAGAGGGAAGGGAAATAGAAAGGGGGGAGGGAAAGCTGAGTGAAACAGAAGGTTTATCAGAGCTTTCCCTCACCACGACAGGCCGACATTGTGGAATCTGACCTTTTTATCTGCTGCCTCAAAGAATCATTCATAACGTACAGAGTTTAGTTCGACTCGCAACTATTTCAGCAGACTCTTGATATTAAACAGCCAAAATTAATGGAGCGCAAAGCGTGACATGCAAACCCTTGCAGTCTGTTTAACAAAAAGAATCCTCCACAGCCCGTCAGGGGTTTTGTTGGTTTCTTTTCCCCCCAATATATATTAATCAAGCAGTTTCTTGGCAGAGTGACAGCGATATCAAGTACAACTTTATCCTATGGTTCACTGGAGCCGAGGCATTCCGTGCACAGATCCGGAGTGCCGGTACAAACGGCACTGGCTGCGGGCCTGCCTTTCACCCAGGCTTCTTACCTGACAGAGGTTTCCTGAGAAACCAGCGGGACACAGACATTGGAATCCATTGATTTCATCCTGGCAATGACCCCCATTCATGCAAGGGTTACTTGCACATTCATTGATGTCTTTCTCACAGTGATCTCCTGCATAGCCAGGTGAACAGATACACCGATAACCATTAACCAAGTCCTGGGAAAGAACAAAAAAGTTTAGAGTTAAAGGTTTGTCCTCCCTCTTGGTACAGTCTTACTATGGTAAAAAACAAACAAACAAACAACAAAAAAACCCAGATGGTCCAAAAAAAAGTCATCTCACTATGTCCAAAAAAGGCAAAAATATTTTTTGAGCTAGGGGAACATACACACAGAACCAGTGCTGACTTACATACTTCATTTCCAGGCAGGATACATTAATCCACACTTTGAAGTGGAAGTGGAGTGCCTACATTTACAAAAGGTGGTTAGCACAACCACCAGCCCATTCACTGGTGACGCTGTCAGTGAAAATGAGTCATTTACTCCATTTATATTTTTTGCCTTTACCGTCCTACAGTTGTATCTCAACATGCTGTAGCATGACATAGACCCTCCCTCCAGCTTAAAGAAATGACAATTTATACCAACTAATTGCTATTTTCTAAGATACTCATGCTTAGACTCAAATGTTTTAGTTACTGTTGCAAGTCTTGGGGAAACCAAAGTAAAACAATAATGGCTTACCCGACAGGATCCTCCATTCTGACATTGTCCACGACAGTCATTAATATCTGTAATAAAATTAGTGTGGTTAGAAGCAAAAATATATTTACGCTAGATAGAGAGTTCAGGTCTCCCTAAAACTGCTGCTAGATAAACCTTTTGTCAAGTTTCCTGCATGCCTTCCTTCAGATAAGGTTATTATAATGGGTGGGAAACCTTTCATGACTTTTCTACAAGAGGCAGTAAAACTTCACATCATTGTTTTAGCCACTTTATCAGAATATAGCTATGGTACAGTCTAATGACTTTGATAAAATTGTGTATTTTCATTCCGCACCAACTACTCCCTTTTTAAAAACATCAGCCTGATGTTTAAATCTGAGCTTAGAACTCAGTGGCACACATACACCAACAGAACCAGCACTGAATTATGGACACTTACTGATATCACAGTTGTGGCCAGACCAGCCAGTAATGCAGTCACAGTAGTAGCTGCCAATCAGGTTCCTGCAGGAGTTGGCATTGACACAGGGTTTGCCCTCACATTCATTCGCATCTGAAAAGCCAAGGGGAACAGCCAAATGCAGGGTTTGTAGGGCAGGGGGGAAGGGAAAAGCCCACAGCCAGCTCTCCCAGCAATGTGCAGTTCCTGCACAGCTAAGAGGAACTTGTAATGTACAGCCTGGATTAGCGTGACTTGAACGAACAGAAGTCAATCATCCATCAGCCTCAGAAGGCTCTTTCAGTTTCTCTGCAATTAGAACATACAGGCTACGCTAATTATTTGATAATTACCCAGCCACTCATTAAGAGCAACTTCTCCCCTACACACGCATCTCAGCTGAGTGTTTTGAAGGAGAAATGCTGCAGCCTGGTCACTGGGATGAGTGCATTGTGTAAGGAATGCAGCCAGCTCATTCTCCGTGAGCTCATCCACATTTTGGAACCCAGCTGTGAACTCCTTGGTCTGGAGGAGTTGACATGGCTGAAGAGATACAGCAACTTTCTCACAGGCCAAACATGTGTGGGGGTGGGAACTGGGAGGCACCACACGCACCTTCCCCACTGCAGGGCAGTTCTGGTTTGAAGGATGTCTTTTAGTTAACCATTTCCTCAAGTGCTGGCACACAGCAGCAACAAGGTGATAGAAGCCACACTACGCTTGGAGACTGTCCTAGAACCCAGTCCTGCAGTTCTCAGTGTACCAAAATGCATCCTCAGGCTTTGGAACGTATCCATGCCTAATGCAAAGAGCACGACTGCCCTTTCCTGGCTGGACCATGATATCTTTTGCATTTATCTCTCCCCACTCCAGAACAACTTTGGATGAAGAGAAAAGCAGTTCTCACCTAGCTGGCACGTTTTGCCAGTCCACTGAGGTGGGCAGATACACTTAAATCCATCAACTAGATCTTGGCACGTTCCTCCATGACCACAGGGATTTGGAGAACAATCATCAATATCTGTAATGCAGAATAAGGAGAAGGTTAGCTCTGCTACCAGGCAGGCAATGGCAGTAACCAACAAATTTGATAAATGGTTGTGGCTGCTTGGGTTTTCCCTGAGGATCAGAAGGACAACAGGACTTCTACTTGGAATGTCTAGGTCGTGTCTGATTTCAGCAAAAGCCTCCTTTAAAAATAAGAGTAGTGTGAAAGGGGGTTCAAAGCACAGGGGGAAAAGTTTACCCCTCTGGCTGTTTTTGCAAGTGGAAATCGTATTTTGTTCCATTAAGATCCTCTAAACAGCATTTTGAACAACTTGCCAGAAAGCTACAAAAATTCAGCATTCTGCTTCTTTCAGGAAGCCTTTGGCCATTCTTTCCCAGGCACAAGCAAAGGGGAAGAAAGTGCACAGGGGTATAAATGGCTGCCAGGAAAACCAATGCTTAAGCTGGGAAAGGTTAAGTAGGCCCCCCTGTAAGTTCATCAGGGATTAGAAGGAGTCCTCAAAACCAGCAAACTAACACATTTTTATTACAAATTTAGAAGAACTCACTATCAGTGCAAGTTGGTCCAGCCCAGCCAGGTGCACACACACATTCAAATCCCGTTGATGTCTCTAGGCAGCTTCCTCCATTGTGACAGGGATCGGAGAGGCAGGCGTGCTCCGCTGCACCAGGACACAGGCACGTCATGGCAGGGATCACAGAACCCACCCCTGCTCCCTCCACATGCTTCTGCTCTGGACACACCACCACTGCTCTCCTGCAAGAACCAGGAACTTCCCAGCTTGCAGGAAGTCTCCTTCTGTGCTGACCTCATCAGCTCAGTGACTGGTGCCTGCTGGAGTCACAGCCAGCCAGGGTGGCCTGCAGTGATCTCCCCAGTGAGCAGAAGGGTGATGTTCAGACATACCAAAAGCTGATGACAAAGCATCAACAGGCAAGGCTGGATCTTTGTACCCAGTCCTGACTGGGTACACTGGAAATTGAGTTTTTCTCAATCTCATGAAGCGTATCCAAACCCGGCCACTAAAAGCTGGCAAGAATTAACTGTCAAGTGGCAGCTCAGCAGCTGCATCAAACACTTACCAATTTCACAGTTCTGTCCCGAGTAGCCCTCAGGGCAGGAACACTGGTATTTGTCAGGGCCAGTGTTGCTGCAGGTGCCACCATTCAAACAGGGAGGGTGGGTTCCACAGTAGTTCAGATCTGCAAGAGGGGAGGAGCATTAAAGCCGTGGTTGGAAAGCAACAGCAACATCACGTGCATGCTTTGTTCCACTATTCCAGAGCCTTTACAGAACACATCCACACAGGACAGCACAGGGAAGTCAGGGACACAACCACGCCAGAACAGCAGTGGAACCAATGCCAAGCAGCTGAAGGACAACACACCCCCAGCACGTTTCAGTTTCAGGAGGGTCTCTCAGCCTCGTGTGCACTCTCTCCATGCAAAGTCTGCCAGAGTTAACATTCAAGTGTTCCATCAGCTCTCCGTGGGATTAGCATACCTTTGTCACAGAGCTGACCACCCCAGTTGGTTTCACAGAGGCATTGCCATGGTTCAATGCAAGTGCCATGGACACATCCCGGGTGTGGAATGCACTTATCACAGTACTGGCCTTGCCATCCATACTGACACCTTCAGTGAAAGAAGGGGGAAAAAAAAGGGAAAAAAAAAAATCAGAACAGGGAAACAACCCAAACCCCAGTCAGAATTGCTCTGTGTAGATCCAAGCGTGGAACTCCAAAGCTTGGAGAAAGGCTGAGGAAGTGGGGGAGAAGGGCAGGATGAGGGGAGGAGAGAAGCTATTCAAGGATTGTTTGATGGTTTCTTGTAAACAAACATTTTGGTAGTTTTGCCAAGGTCTCTGTAGTCGGCCTCCTGACAAAAGAATAACTGTTCTGAGAGAACCAGCATGAGGCCATTCAGCACAATAATACTCTTTTGGAGCCTCACATAAATGTGGCAGAGAGGGTGGGTGTGCACTACAAATCAATCTCTGGACTTTGACAGGGTGCTTTATAAATTGAGGGGGGGAGAAAAAGTCAGTGGGAACAATAGTTATCCAGAGCTCCTCATGAATACAAGGTTCCAGGCGTTTCAGTCACGCTGGGGTTGCAGGAAGACAAACAAAACTGTAACCACCAACTCTGAGCCCTTGGCAAGGCAGTAGCAGAGCATGAGGAGTTCCCTGCTCCATCAGAAAGCCAACCTTATAGTGAACAAGGAGACACACACAGCCAGTATGGACAGGGACACAGTCGGGGGGACAGCAAACGGCACAAGTCAGGATTTTACACTTGTTCAAAGACCAGCTGCTGGTGTGTTTCAGAGTTTGATTCATGCTAATAACCTCTTTTAAGGGAATAACTAAAACATATCCAATTCTGAGAAACTTCAGCATCTGCAGAAGAAATTTATAATTATTTAAATTGCATATTGCCACTATCATTGAGCTACCTGAACTCTCTGCTTAAAACAAAGATCTTCTTTTAAAGTAAAGCCCCCTTAAGGGAAGGCTCATTTTTGCTTTCATTTAGTTCTCCCCAACAAGAGAGACCAAGCATTCTTCAAATTAAAGTGGGTCTACAGATAGAAACAAGCAAAACAAGTTGAAAATTAAAAGCAAAGGTTTGTTGAGGTACTATATTTCATTAACAGGTCCTGAGAGTAATTGATCAGCAACAATTATGTACTAAGCTGTCACTAAATTATGAAAACAAACTTCAGATCTACAGAAGTCAGCTAAGCTTTCTATTTGTAAAACCCCCCACCATTCTTCTGCTGGAAATTTCTTCTCATGGGAAAAAGCCAGAAGGATCTATCCAGTGGGTAATCACACACAGCCAGTGGTATAGTCAGACTCCCCTTCGAAAAATCCCAGGTGACAAACTGCATCCTAATTAACTCTTTTTCTTTAATAGCTGTTTCAATAGCAGCCTATTCGAAGTCAATGGGAAATTCTTACTAGTTTGTGTGTTAACAAAAAAGCCAGTCCAACTTCTGTGTCTTTGTGTGCAAAGAACATGAAAGAAAACCAGAGAGGGCAAAACAACCTCTCTCAAGTGCCTCTTGGAAAATCCTTCTGTATAGAGAATATAATAAGAATGCACAAAGATCAAAATTTAGGGTCATACCCTTTTAATTTGTATTGCATTCAAAGCAACTTGCCTGTGAGCTTGCAGGCAAGCCAAACTAAGGGACCTCACCTGCAAAAACAGGTACCCAAATTGAGAATTTTACTCCTTTTTGTCAAATCAAAGTGGTGGTGTTTCTTGGGTTTTTTTTAAAAACAAGAGTGAAGAGAAATGAAGTAATTAAAAAACCCCACACCCACAGAAAAAAAGTCCATGAGCTTTAGAGCCAAAAATATTACTTTCTTCAAATATCAGCTTCAAAACATTGCAAACAAAATTGGACAAGGCTATGGGCATTTAGGAAAAAAAAAGTTTGATAGCAATTCCAGAAAACGATTCACAGTAATAATTCTTATTTAATAATATGTATGCAGCAGTTTCTCATGAGAAATTTAAAGTTAACTTTCCTTGTATAGTGATTCATGAGTAAAAATGGTTTTGTTGGCTGGCCTGCATTAAAGAAGGTGACTCGCACCGAAAGGGAAAAGGATATTTTAAGAACATTTGTGAGTTGTCTGTTGTACCAGAACACAGAGCAGTTTCTGCTGGGATGTTATTTTTAAACTCTGTTGCATTTGTAACATGCAGGCTATATGACTCATCAAAACTTGAAAGAAAATAAAATCTTGTTTCTGGGTTCACTTTAAAGATAGTGGTCTAACTTGGCAAGCAGAAGTTATCTGAAAGCACCAGAAGGACAGCATTGTTTCAAGACTATGCAAATCAAGTGTGGGAAAGTTGCACCTTAAGTAAATAAGAGCACTAGTGCATGTCTGGGCAGTGAGTGGGAGGCAAGAGACTTAGAAAGAGAAAGGAAAGAAAAAAAAATCTGGAAACAAAGCCTGTTGTTCTGACTAGGAGACAGCAACTCCTACAAGGCATGTTTATTCTGATGACAGAAGCACAAATCACTGGTAGCTCTGACTGATTTGCTCCTCTCACCATCTGGCCCCCCAGTACTTCCTACTACTTGTTAGGCTTTTTCTTTTTTTAATTAAAAAAAAGCTGGATTTGGTGTTCCAGGGGTCAACCAGCTCATTCATATCAGTGCTGATTAAATCATTTAAAACATTAAAATCACTGAAGGACTGACAACAGTCTATCCTGCAGTTTGACTTTCACTTTTCCACAGCTCTTGTGAGGAGGAGAGGTTACTTCCTACCTCACTTCCAGATGAGTTTGTTTGTTTGTTTTGCAGCAGAAGTTACAGGGACAGAGAGAACGTATGAGCCACTGTGGCTACTGCAGCTGAATTCTTACCCAGTAGTCTGTCAGACACCTCAGATTTAGTTACTGCTTGAATTCCAGCTTGTCAAGCACTCCACACAAAAGCTTCCAGCAACAGAGAATCCACCAATATGCTTGTTGGGCAGAAAAACTACTTCCTATTCCTTCAGACTTCTGAGTTTTATTCATGAATACCCAAACTTCACTTCTAACCCTTCTTACACAGGACCAATGGCAACATTTTGCCACCTCAGAAGCCCTAAGTAAACAGGTATGATAAAGGGTTACATGCAGCAACTTGGAACCTGTTTGCTGATAAAGAATATCCACATTTAACATCCACTAACCCTCCAAGGGCAAGGGAGAAAACTTCCCTGTGCTGTAAATATAGGCTACATATTTTAAGGCATTCCAAATATTTAATTGGTGGGTTATGGATAAAAATCTGCTTTTCGTTGTCTCCTTGCCAGGACAGAATGGACTTCAAAGCATGGCAGCAGAATTGGGCATTCATCAGAGCCTACTGACAAGATTTCATCCCAGCCATTAACCTCTCAGCACCAGAGCCTGGCTCACAATGGTAAAGGAACCGAGAGATTTAACTAATCCCATTCTAAAGAATGCTTGACTTTTGCCTACTGATGGAAGAAACCAGGGGGTGGGAGGGAAGAAAGGGGAAACAGAGAAAGGGAGAAGGGGAGAGAAAAGCCACAGTGTACTTCGAGCTTGGAAGTTGAAAAAGCCTATTAATCAGGCTGTTGGAAAAAACATACCCAGAAAATATTTGCACTATTTATGCAGAAACAATTAGCTAGTGCTCATTAGGCAGCATTCACACGATTTATCCCATACCCCCCTACCCCCAGTGCCACCATTTCACAAACCAAAAGCTTCTTAAAATTATCAGTGCATTAAAAGCCTGCTCCACTCCTTATTCTGGGCAAGTCAGCATGAATAATGTGCCTTGGTCAAAAACACAACTCCCAAAACACCCTCCCTCCCCTATCCTATTGTGTTTAGCATCACTTGGTTAATTAGTTAGGAGGGGGTGGGGAGGGGAAATGAGGAGAGATAGGAAGCATTTACCTGCACTCTCCTGGAATTGTGCAAGAACCATGCTTGGGGCTACATCCCTGACGACAAATAGCTGTTAAAACAACAAAAAAAGAAGAGTATCAGCACACTGCTCACTTCCGGCATCTTCACACTCGTGGGAATGTTTTAATCTCTAACCACCATTGTAATCCTACTAAATCCAAGGTCTTAGCAAGTCTCTCCTATCAAGTCAACAGGAAGGAAAAGCAAGGTGGGTGTTATCCCATACCCCCCTATATGGACTTTTTATAGGAAATCTATTCCCCTGGCTCTGCAGAGGAGTCGTACCTAGGGCTGTTCAAAGAGCTGTGTCTATACAGGAGAAACTGTCCTGCCTTGGGGAGCTCAGGTCACTTCCAATTTACAGTTTCCTTTCTCTGCATTTTGCAGGTGTACTGGCCCACTCCCCCTGGCTTTACACCTAATTCAAACGACTGCCAAGCACTCTGGATTTAGTTTTGGCCATATTTCTGAACACACAGATGAGCATTGATTCAAATTGCAGGTAAACTCAGTCAGCAAGACATGTTGATAAGTCTGTTCCTGAGTCCTGCTTTCTCCTGAAATTACCTAGGAATTGCCATTCCCTAATAAACATGTTGAACATGATCTCAGGTGGAACAAACAGCCTGGGACTTTTCAAACAGCAAAGCTTTACACTTGCCAGGTCAGCTCTAAAACAAGTCTCTCCTTCCTGCTTGTCTTGAAGTTCTGCACCAAAGGGGAAATCCTTTTTGAAGTCAGCAACAGAACTCCCATTGAAGTCAGTGGGCTGGGTTTTCTTCCCAAGGGCAAAGATGCGGATAATCAGAGAAAGAACACATCTGCTAAGTGCCCAGTACTCATCAGACCTCGCCAAGATTTTCACAAAAGGCAGACACTACTCTCCTCCTGCCCCTAGTTCTCTGTGTAGAGTTGTCCCTTCTGTCTGCACTAACTGCCCCCTCAATGCAACCTGGATACAACGCCTTCCAATCCTGCCCAAACCCACTGGTCGCTTGGGGGTCGAGCATTTGTGACAAACCTTTGTTGCACTCTGGTCCCATCCAGCCTTCCAAGCAGGTCTTGTTGCCGTTCTGGTCACAGGTGTGGTGAGTGAAGAAATCGTCTCTCGGTCGACAAAACTTGTTGCAGCCAAAGCCATAGTAATGTTCTGCACACGTCACTCGGATTTGATACTCAAAGTGGGCAACTCCTGTATTGTGTTTCAAAGTCTGCCACTGACGGCTGGGGTTGATCATGCCAGAGTGGGATGCCTTCTCGATAATGCGGTCGGGATCTACGAGTCAGGAGAGATGGCACAGGTAAAACTTGGGTATCATCCTTGACTCCCACATCACAGCTCTCCAGCTTCATAGGCAAAACTCTCTGAGTTGGTTTTATTAATTTTCTGTTTTAGAGAGTCAGATAAGGCTGCCCTGGAGCTATAAAGGATTAAGTGAAACACGCAGGCAGCGTTATCTAACTGCACAAAGCCTGAAATCAAGAGACTGTTCAGTTACTGCCAATCACTCATCCCTTTTGCAGTGTAAGGGCATCCAGTACCAATCATAGAGCTGTAATTCAGCTGCTTTTACTTCTAGCTCCAATAGATTAGTACAAGATGTGTTTTTCCCTGCTTCTCCATTAATGGTACTAGTTTTGTTTTCAACTGGAATATTTACAAAAACATCATATTACAAGAGCCTAATAAAGCCATGTCTACAAACTCAATATAAGCACCGCAGAAGGTTTGTAGCCTTCTGTGCAAACACTAAATTGAAAACTAGCAACTCCAGCATTCAGATGACATCAGCAATCTCACCACGTCTTGGTTGAGGAACACCATGGAAGTTCACTCCTCAGCTGACAGTAAAATTTCAAGACTACCAGAGCTCGAAGCAGAGAACACAAACTACTACATATATGTGCTGCAGATTGCCTTGCAAAAGAGCATGTAAAAGTTTAGGCTTTGCACTTGACATTTCGTTCTAGCAAAAGTCTTCTGGCTTTCAGAGCCCTACAACTGCCTGAATTATGGCTTGCAATAATAATATTTCACATTAGCTCGGAACATTGTATATATCTGTGGTATTTCGCTTTGCAATCCAGGTCTTGTGACTTAAACGATCTGACACTGCCTTACGACCTGCTGCGAGCCAGCACTTGACTGCCGAGTGAAAGTTTATCATAAAACAGCCAAAATATCCTCACAGACACAGGTCAAACCCAACAATAAGTACACAGGGGCATAATCCAGCGAAGGAAGAATTTAGGTAGAAGGGCAGTTTGCCAATGATGTGTTAGAAAGCAGTGTGTGAAGTACTGGCACATCTGAGTGTTAAGAATTAAAATGTACCGATGTGCAGCTTGTTCTTCCAACAACCACAAAAGAACATTTGGGGGTTTTACGTAAGGCGGAGCTGAAGAGCTACATAAACTTCAGGAAGACATGGGCAGTTTTTAATCCAAAATACTTTTAAATGTGTGGCTAAGGACCTTTGATTTGCAGCTTTCAAAAAAGAACTTCCCAAGATGCTTCTCAAGCCTCATACACCCACTATCGATCCACCTCTAGATCCTGCTTGTCTGAGTTTTGAATGAAGTTAAGTCAAAGCACTTGCTGCAAAATCACAGAAGAATGTCAATGCACAGACTTTGTAAGCTTCCACCCATTTTGGGGGGTATCTGTGGCTTGAGACTACAGCATTCTTAAAGTGTTTACAGTGTGAAATTAAGGGCCACAACTTCTTATTCACCTTCTGGTATTTCTGGTTCTATAATGTTTTCCATTTAAATCAGTTTTTATTATTCATTGGCACTAAGCTCCCAACCCCACATCTATGTGTCAGACTTTCAAATGCATGCAGGCCTTTATTAATTTACATCCCATTCACAAGTAATGTAGATGCCTAAGGACTTTTCCATACTGGTACATCCAGAGTGGTATCATGTCCTGCACTGTGCAGGTGTAAGGCTCTGAGATCTCATGACCAAGATTATTGACTAATTCTAAGAGGCACTTATGCAGATACATATCTACTCAACTTGAATGGGGCTAGTCTGGCAATTAGAGTTCCACTCCTGCGTGCTGGAGATGGCTCTGCTGCACTTGCCAAGATACACCCCATCCACTGCACAGCTGGAAAGCACATGCACTTCCCCAAATACCGAGTGTGCATAAAGACATCCGGCCTCTCAGGAGTAAAACAACTCTCCCCCTCTCTCCTGCAAGTGGCACAAGAAAAGGGGAATGACACTCAATTTAGTTTTGCAAACTACCCCCCCCCCCCCCCCCCCACACACACACTAACTCACTCTTGCTTTTCCAGTCTTTTCCTGTTCCCCATTGGGAACATCCCACTGACAGCTATTTCAGTCCATGGCACCAGAAAGGCAGTTGCCTTGGAAAAGGGATCTTTCCTCTTGTCTCTGTTCTATCATTCTTCTCCCATCTGCCAGCTCATTAGGAAGCTTGTCCTTGCTGTACATCTATGACATCTCACTCCAGCCATCAGCTCTTTGGAGACCTTAACCACAGGCTGAACTCAAATGGAAACACCCTTATAAGGCCACTAGACTTCATTTTTTTGTCAAGACTCAGATGAAACACAGCTGCAATTTCCTTTTGGATCGCAGATAAAATGCCTTCCGTTTAATATGTGTTACAAAGCTCCCCCCATCCCTCTAAACTCAAGTGAGGTCTCACAGGTTTAAGATCCCTTTCCACCAGCCATCACCCACAGTTTTCACAACGAAGCGTTGGCATGTTCCTTCTTGTACAAGAACTTCTCCACCCTTGCCTATTCCCAGCTGTCAGTGCACACTTACACAAGGGTGCTGACCCAGGCTCCAGGGCAGGCATTGCAACAACTCTGCCACTCTTAGCCCGCACCAGCCACCACGTAAGTTTTATAGGAAGCAATCCCAACACAGCAGACTGGTTCAGGAAATAAAAAGCAGAGGTCAGCCAGGCTTAAGAGAAAGGGATCCTCTGAACTCCCCTGCCATCATCTGACTCAGAACCCCACGCTTTGGTAGGAAGGTTAGTGGAAGCATTAACCCGTTAGAAATTGATGAAGTGGAAGAGAGGCTTTCTGTACATCTTGAGCTTCCACTCAGCACCGAGCTGTGAGAGAGTCTGTTGGTTTCATTCACTTCTTGTGGCTACACTTCAAAGCTATTAATCTCCCTCTTTATTCAGTGGGCAACTGTATCAAAGGTTTTAGGCACAAAGAAATGAGCTATTTTCACTGCCCACCTTTGCTTTTCAGTGCTACAACGTCTGGAAATTACAACTGTGCAGCATCAGGAAGCAAAAACAACAACACAAAAAGCCCAGACTCCTCTGAGCACTTTGGGTGGCCAAGGACACCACAGTTATTTTTGAAAGTCTTTGTTTCGGACAACTTCCAGCTATGGCTTGGTTTACATTGTGCTGAAGTCTCTTATGCCGGACTGGAATTCACATGCAACTGATACCAGTAATTTACAATAGCTCTTTGACATAGTTTGAGATGCAATGTCAGCCCCATTAGCTTTATGTATGAAGCAACAGTAGCAAGATGGCAACTAGACAAGAACCAGAGTAAGAAAAACCATTTGAGTTGAATCTTGGCTCCAACAAAGCACAATTCTCATCAACTTCAACAGGGCTAGAATTTAACTGCAAGCCACTCTTGGAAATGAGACAAGAGAGAGTATGTGGTAAAGGGAACGTAGGAGGAGTGGAATGCAGAGGGGGAAAGGAAGCATCCACTCTAGGATCTCCCAACAACTGCATTGATCAGAGGATGTTAGAGCTGTTGAAAAGTTACTCAAAGCCTACTAACCCCACTTTTATTGTTGAGAGCTCTCACGGGGTCCTTACAATTCAGTGGTAATTACAGTAAAAGAAAACCTTGGACATCAAAAAAACACTCATCACATTATATGATGACAATTGTTTAGTTCTAATCATTTTCTTAACTAGTTCTTCAAGACTTATTCTCTAGCTCTGGGAAAGCTGACTGTAAGTCAAGCAATGTGGCACAAAGGAAAAGCTTTGTGCAGTGCAGTGACTGAAGTGACCTACAGATGGATAAGTGACAGCAAAGCTAGAGCAGGAATTCAGATCAGGAACATATGCAAGAACATGTCTGCACTTGGTCAAATGCACTGCTGAGAAATGAGGCAATTTTGTCTGAAGACAATTGTACTTCCAGAACATGAAAGCAAAGAAAGGGCTCATTGTGTAGCTTTGGAAATGCAGTTGTTTCATGAAAAAAGATGAGCTCTAATAATAGTAAAAGTGGCAGAGACCCAGTCTGAAAAAATTCTCAGATCCTACTATAAACAAGACCTTCATTTTGAATTCAGGCATCTTCCATTTTCAATACAATGCTGCTGCTCCAGCATCTATTTTCTTCTCCTCCATAAAACACTGCACAGCCCAGAAGTCTCCCAGCCACTGGTCCATGACTGGGGTAGAGCCTGGAATCACAGGTATTGCAACAGTACTCTTCACCAATTAAAACATAAAAGCACAGCACTGTGCACATTTCTACAGGCCTGTCTCTCGTGAGGTGTGAAGCCCATTTCATTGTTGCTTGGCTATCACCTGGCATTCCAAAGTGGACTATAAAAAGCTGTTATAAGATTTCTGTAAGATGGGCCACAGTGCTGCTGCTTCCTTGGAAGGAAAAGGCTTGTTGTGTCAACAAAAGCTTTATGAGTTCAGATTTATACTCTCTCCTGTGGCTTTTACCACACACACTGTTAAAGCCTTAGACTGAAAATAGAGCTAATTTTGCCCACCTACTTCAGTAACTGAAGGCAAAAAGCAGAACAGCTCATATGCCAAGAGACCCTATGCAGCTTCCTCTAGCCAAGAGGAAAAGCTTAGCAGAACGTTTTTGAAACCAACCAAAGACATTCCAGGCAAAAGATTCCCACCCCTGACTACCAGCCAGCTCTACCAGGTGGTGTCTGGTAAATATTTCTCAGCCCCTGAATATAAATCCCTAGACATCCAACTCCCAAGGAAGAACTGGTAATCGCTCCTATTTCTCATCTACAGTAATTAGATGGATATCTATACCAAGTCTTATGGAGATCTTATAGTTTTTTAAAGCAGCACTTTCAATTTTGAGAAGTACGTGGTTTACATGGAGGTCTCAAGTCAACAAGACTTAGACTTCTGAATGTTACTTCTAATTAAAAAAAAAATCTAAAGAAAGAAACCTGAAGAAATCCCTTGGCTTTTATTCTTCCTAAGGAGAAAGAAGGAATTAACAGCATCTATTTTTAGGCAAACTGTTGGTGCCTAAGTGAGTGAACTACTCTCCCTCTGCAGGGAAAAAGGGAGACAGGCTGCTAAAGAGCCTGGGGAAATTGCTCCAAATTGTTTGGGGGAGAGCTTTTCTCTCTCCCTGTGCTCTAATTCACAGCAGGCTGGTTAAACTACCAGAGCTTTTCAGTGCACAGGAAACAGAGGTGCCCGAACTAAGGAAACCAGTGGAATGAATACTTACTTGTAGAGTTATCATTGTAATCCCATGCCTCGACAAGCAATGTGTAGGATCTCTGCAAAACAGAAATAAGAGTTAGTTTCAAAGCCACACATGCTTAAGGGGGGAAAAAAAAAGCCATCAGCAATTCTAATTAAAAAGAAAAATTCTGGTCTCCAGCCCGAAGTGGAATACTTGAAAACATAAATAGGTAAAAGATTATACTTGAAACAAACATGATCTTCTTGAAACCCTGTAAGCTACCTTATCCAGCCTGACTTAGAGGACCTTTCGCCTTGGATAGCTCAACTTTGTCATCATTAAAGCACCTTATGGACTTAAGCAGGAAGTACAGCCTTTGACACTGCGCTGGAGCCACGGCAAAGCGTGTGTACAGGAACTGCACATGGAAAACACAAAGCACTGGGACAGCACAGCAGCATCAAAAAACTGCTTCAAAAGAACTTCATTTGCAGAAAAGCAGTCTCGATGTCCCTTCCCCCAGCCATCCTGAAAGCAAGAAGTGTTGCTAAGATCGCTGTGCCCTGCCCTGACAGCGCAATCTCCAGGGACTTTGCCTTTCAGCACCCCCTTTGAAAGCTTTGTCTGCACGAGGGCCATCGAAGCTCCCACAAGTATCAGGTAACTGAGGGAAGAACTGATGGATACGGGAAGGGGGTGGGGTGAGAGAGAAGCGTTGTAAAACAAAGGCTAAGATCAGACTCTTTGGAAGAGCAGGGAAAGGGAAGCCGCACTATCCACCCCGTGTCACATTTACAGATGCTCGAAGCTGCCAATGAGCTCTCCAGCACTCCAGTAATAATAATCATAAGCATAAACTGACTGAAGTGACTCCACGGGCTGGAAAGATGCCAGCTATTACATCTAAGCCACCTTTATCTTCAATCCTAACTTGAGAACAAGAGCCATTAAAACATCTCCTCCTCCAGCTCTACTCTTGAGATATTATTATCCAAGCTGTATCTTTCAAAATTGCCATTTAGCCAACCATCCAAACTTACACAATGACTCAAAACCATAACAAAACACCTCCCCTCAATAAGAAAAAAAAAAAAAAACAAAACACCCAGCTGAGGAAAAATAAGCAAAAAAAGAGACTTGAAAAGTAAAAAGTAAAATAATAACTACAGCTAAGGCAATACATTTAACATTTCTGGTGACTAGAACAGTAACAGAACAAATAAAAACTCTCTGTGAAGGGTTTTGATGCTTTGCCACAGCAGCTGTGCATCGTAAGGTTTATTTCCTCTTAATTGTACCCGTGCTCAGTCACAGCCTGCTCATTTGTGGTCTGCAGTGCTTAGCACCTTCTCTGTAAGAGAGTCCAAAATACAATTCCCAGGGTGAGCTGCTGCGAGGTGTGAGGGCAAGGCAGACCTCAGATTCCTTGATAGGAGAGGAAACAAAAAAGAAGTGGGGAGGGGGGAGGAGAGAGTTGGAGCAGCCTGCTTTCTCACGACTGGACACAGCATGCAGCCTCTGAATGAAAACCTAGTTTGTGATGGACACGGGCTTGCAATATAGCCTAAATATGTTTCATATTCAAAGCAGACTGGGATTCCATTCTGTTCACTGATAACTGTGGGAAAATGCTTCCAAAAGTAAGCAAGGCTGGGCAAGCCAAGACATGAGCCCAAATGTATATGCAGAGGCTCCATTGGCCCAAACCATTTTTGGTTAATATTTCATGAAAAGTTATTTGTTACTATTCTAGACCAAGCCTGACAACTCGAAAGAAACTCGGAAAATAAAATACAACACGATCATCTAACACTGTTTAAAACAGATTTAAGAAGTCCTTACACAAGTCAGTGGTAAAAAAAAAACCAAACCAACCAAACAAAACCAGAATAGAACTCCTGAGCCATATTACAGATGCAGATTGCACTATCTTGGGTGCTTCCTCACCAGTTTAATTACCAACGTTAAGCAGCTCCAGCACAACATGTCACTGCAAGCTTGAAAAAAAATATTATGATATAGAGAACGAATTATGGCAAGTAGCACTACTTCCAATAAAGTTAAGGATGTTTTCCTTTCTGCCTTGCATAATTGTTTTGGAAGGTATTTTTTCTAAACTCATAGCAACAGTTCCCTGCTGGTTCTCAGGACTGTTTACCAACACACCTAGCCCTTAAGGAAAGGAAAGGCTGAATCCTCCTTCTGAGTGCTACTGTTGCTAGATACTTGTGTGACCACTTTCCAACACCACACAGGAGTTTGTTTAAAGAGAGGAGATGCTTCTGCTTAACTGGGAGAACAGACCTAGTCTGGCAATAGCCTTGTTTCCATGTGCCCCCTCTCACCTCGTCTGAATATTTTAAATTAAGAATCCCTGGCCTGAAAAAGGATGATACAAAGAATGGCATTTGATCTCTTGGCTCTGTCCCTCTCAGCATGGGAAAAAGACAGACCCAAGCAACAAAAAAACCCAAGACTTTGTGTTCAAGACAGAACACTTTTAAATAAAAGACACACAGAAACCCAGAGCCCCACAGAAGTAGGAAGCCCCCCTCAACAATCCAACTATCAGATAATACCTCTAAGCTAATTTTCTCACCCCCCAAAAAACGCAGTTCAGTGCAAAGCTGCACTGTTGAGCTTTTTTAAAAGTGCATATCATCCCCACTCTATAGATCAACGATTCAGATATCTCAGGAATGACTGCTTACAGCGTGGAGGTTTAACTTTTCCCATGCCCACAGATGACCTCTGCCCATCTTTGAATAAATATATATATCCAGACACAAGAATTCCAAATCATGCACCTTATTCCATCAAAGCAATGTCCTTGGCAACAAGGCAGCAGTGAACTTTCCAGAGTCACACCCAATTAGCCACTGTAAACCTGAGCTTGACCAGAAGGCAGGGATTCTGGCTGGAGAGGAAAGGCAGCTTGAAAGGAACAGCAAGTCCATACACTTGGCACAACATCCACAGTCTGATCGGCCCAGAGGACTGCAAGGCAGCATGGCCAAATTTAAGCAAGACTTCTGTGAGTTAAGCTAGGAGAGGATGGGAATGATCAAGTTCACACTCCAAAAAACAAAGCAAGCACCAATGTGTAAGCACTATTTTCTTTGATGACCAGACACCGTAATTTAGTCTTGATCCACTGATAATACAACTCAAAAGACTGTGAAGACCCTGAAATCCATCAGAAACTGTCCCTTTCAAGTGTCTGAAAGGGCAATGCAACCTTCTTTGTGGTTATTTAAATGAAATGCTGGCAGCTCCAGGTAAGCAGAAGGTGTTCAAAGCTCTGTGCTTGATTATCTTCTTCCCTCCCTTCATCCAGACATCCACCCAAAAGAGGTGCTTTTGTTGTTTGGCTTCTGAAGGCGCTCTGCAAGTCAGTGGGACAGAGCCAGATTAAAACATCCAGCTCCTCAGAGAAAGGACTGCCTCCTTTTTCAAAGAGGTTGCAACTAGCCAAACTTCTTTCCCTCCTATCCGTGTGGTTAGAGCATGCAAGAGCTTTGCTGAGCATGTGAAACCATGACTAGACAAATGCAGTGGGAAGTCTGCGTTCAGAACACTGCGCCTGCTCCTCCTCTGCCAAACAAGGAGAGCAGGTTAAGCCCAGCAACGTTCTCCTCACGCTCTGCCAGCCGTGCACAGCTGTGAAGACCAGTTTGAGAAGGGTGCTCACACCCTGTCTGCAGCCCAGGGAGGGCAGCCAGGAGACTGGCACGCTGTCACAGCAGGCCACAGCTCACTGCCAAGAGGTCAGGCAACTCTCCTCCCTTCAGCTGGAAGGGGGCGAGAGAGGGAAAAGGGAAACTGAGGCACATTCCAAAGTGCCCAGGGGCTAGGGAGGAGGGCACCTCTGAGCAGGGTTAAAGCTCACAAACCCACTGCCTCCAAACATCTGAAGGACTTTCCCTTGGGTACCTCTGTCACCACATGACAAGTCACATTGACACTTTACAGACACATCACAACGTCACAACATGGTCAGACAGTCCACTCTGACAGCCGAGTGTGCCTTCAAAGGAGTTAAAGGCAACTGGTTCCTCACCCAGAGGACACGTGAACATATTTCAGAAAAGTAGGAAAACCACCTAACCCTCTTAACCTTTTGTTAAACAGAACATAATCAGGAAGCTCTTCTTTGGGACAGCCTACGTAAGGACAAGGCAACACCCTACAGAGCTGTTACTCCCTCAACCCCACGTTCCCAAACACAGGCTAAGCCATGGCAATCTCATGGCCAAGAGCCTCAGCAGAATGTGCCCACACGAAAACACAGCCCACTGCTCCCTCAGCCTTCATTTAGAGTAGTTCCTTCACTGCTGTCAGTGCCAGTAAACACTGCATTGCCACATAAAGGGGAAAACATGAAAACAAATTTGATGATATTAGTGGCTTGCAGGAGAGACTTCCCACCCCCATCCTGCCTTGGCACGAGTCAAGGCAGTAACCAAAGTCAAGACCTTCACTGCAATAGAGCTGCCACCCTCCTGCCAACTGATGAAGGACACAAAAGTACCGCTATCCAAACTATGCATACGCTTAAGCATCCAGTAAACCAGGCTGATCTCTGATCTGGCAAGCCTGCTGCAATAATGAGTATCCTGTGAATACATAATGTGCTGAAGTTGCCATTGTGTGAAGTAAGTCCATGGTTTGTCTGGGAGCCGAGCAATGCTGAGTCTACTGCTGCTTCCTGTTGCTTGTCCTGTATTAGCATTATTTTTGGATAGGCCCCATTATGTTCTGTAATCCTCACTGCAGTCAGTATGGCCACTCTATTGTTCTTGGTTAATATTAGCAGTCAATGCCTCTGTCTGGGTGGCCGGACTACAATGTATTGCAATCATAAAACTAGCATGCATTAATGGAACAATGTACTGGGGCAGGAGGGGGGAGACTTGGGGTCCTCCCACCTCCCCTTCTTTAAAAAAAAAGTAAAAGAGCAAAGAAAAAAGTATAGCAGCTTTTTTGTTGTTGTTGTTTCTTTTAAAACTAATCATTTTAAGTGATCTCAACTACCAGGGTGCTTCATACAACAGCACCATTTTAATCAGCACCTTATCTAGTTACAGAGTTATTTTCTCATGGAGCCCCACTTGTCAAAGAGCAGCAGATAGGCCAAAATGTCAATGGTTGCTTTCAAGCTTCCCCAACAAGCAGATTACCTGCTCTTATCAGCCCCCTACCTGTTTAAAGCATCCCACTGATAATTAAATGCACCAGTTACAAAAGGGTGGCAAGGTTAATAGGGAGAATACCTAGTAGCCAGCCAAGCAAAACAGTCAGGTTCACATGGAGCAAGCCTGAACAAGAAGCCTTTCTACTTATTTACCTAAGTGCCTAAGAACTGGGCTGAGCTGGTAAAGGACTCTGGATGTTTGACTATTTACAAACCACTTTAACCACTTCTATCCACTTTTTGCAGTTTCTTCTGAACACTACAAGAATAATGAGTGTAATTTATGCTGCAGAGTAGTGACCACAGAACCATGAGCTCCACAGACTAACAAGAAACGAATGCAACAGCTTCTAGTTTTGACATCTTTCCCTGTGTTAAAATATGTGTTACCAGGTAAATTATTAGAACCGAGTGAATTACCACAGAAAACTTTTATTCATCAACAGAAATTCAAAGGCAAGCTTAGTTTCAGTTTCAAAACCAATCTTGTCATTTGTATTATCTACAGAGATACTTTTCTCTATCTCCAGAGAAATACTTTTAAGAACTGTAGCTTAAGGCTTTTGCTTTGCAGGGGATCAGAACTCCATTAAGAACTGAAGGTGGAATAAACAGTTCAGACCCAACTTCAGCAGCTTCAGAACCAGCTGACTGCCACTCCCACCTCCAGCCACAGTGAAGGCAGTGTGCTTCCTTGAGCAAAGCAGAATTTTAAGCAGAAAGCACCAATTTTATGCAATTCATTTTCAAACGTGCTGACTTCCAGCTGCATAAACAAGCTGACAGTGCTGGATGTGTGTAGTATGAGAAAGTTTAGGAATAAGCTTCAGTGCCAGGCCCAATCCAGCTGCCACTGAAGTTAAACTGGAGCAGGCCTTTATTGTAACAACAAAACTTCTGCGAGCAGGCAGGATGAGGATTTATTTTTAGACATATTATGGTAATATATTCAAATGGATTTAACAGGAAGATGAAGTTCTGAACTGGCTGGAACATAAGTAACTCTTAAGAACACATAAGAAGTCCAAAAACTCTGAATGGATGCTTCACTTCTCTGCAGTCCTGGGAAAAAACACCCTTGTGATGCTAATTATGCTTCAGATGTCACTTAATACTCCCAGCTCTGTGTTGGATAGTAATCCTAGGCAAAACACTGCACTTTGAGTGCTGAAGATTTAATCTTAAATTATTAATTCAACAATAAATGACAGAGTGTGGATTTCATTAAGATGCATTTTGTTATTACAAAAATTTCTTCTGATCTGCCCATGCTCCAAGATGACTTATCATGCACTCTTCAAGAAAAGCTCAGTAAATATCTACCATTTGCTTCTACAAGTTTTCAAAAACTTAACTAGGAGAAAAAACAAAAGCAAACCCCCAATTTTAGTCCTATGACTGTGACATACTGGGTTTAAAAGAGAAAAAAGGCAGCTGAATGAAGTGATATTTTTCTCTCAGATGTTACTTTAATATCAGCTGTAGGTTAGTCTTTTGGAAGCCTCTTGTATCAAGACAGGGGGAAAAGTTCATGAAGCTTAAAAAACACTATAGCTCTTTCATGATCTGTTTCTAGCCAGAAAAAACAACATCTGCCCAGAAAACATATTTTACATCTTCAAGAACCAGGAGCACTAAGATTTGTCATTAAAAAGGGGAAAGGCTGACTATTTTATTTTTCAGCACGAGGTTGAAACGAGATGTTCAGAACTCTTTTTAATTGTATTTTATGCTAAACTCATTTAGATGCTGGAGGGGTTTTTTCCACCTCAGTAGTTTCCTGGTGTGTTGGTACAATTGGCCCCAATATTAAATAATTACAAGGATCATAATTTCAGGATAAACAAGCTGTTTGAAATCAGAGCTATGCATACCAAAGGAATTGCCAAGTTTGACCTTCTTACTCAGAGTCTTGCCAACCCCCAAAAGAGCTTTCTTTACATAAAGGCAAAGTTTGGTGCTAAGTTTTGCTTAGTTAATTGATGCTCAGTTCCCTTAAGGTACAGCACACATCACACTTCAGGTTCTTTAAGAGAGGCAAGAGATTTGATTCATGTCAGAGAAGAGCATGTGTCTGCCATGGAACAAAACTTGTTGAGACAGACTTTGACAAGTGGAACATGGAAATTCTTTTGTTCCATGCTTTTTTATATGGCTTCATAAAGCCAAGCTTGCCTGTCAAGAAAGTCAGTGAAGTCTCAAAATGAACACAAGAAGAAAGCCTGGGTGCATTACTTTTTTTTTTTTTTTTAAATCACCAACACTATTGTTTCAATTTACTGAAGAATTACCAGCTACTGCAGGGGCAGCTTTCTGCTCCACTCCAGCTCCTTTATGCTGCTCTGCTGCCCTGTTTCCTAGCAACTTACTCAAACCTCCCATCACTTAAATTAATTTATGGCCCACCATCTCCACAGCCATTACTCACAGGGGTACGTATCAAAACTGACAAGAGCAAACCACATAAGTTATTAATAAGACTCTGACACTTCAAATCTACATTACAACTACAAGCCCACTCCAACAATACATTTCAAGCACCCCATTCTCCCTCCTTCCTCTCCTGCATGATGAATAAGGGCCTCTAATGCAATACAACTATTTTTCACAAACAGCATAAGGGGGCAGCTTGACATGGGAAGAGGGTTTTTTAATTATTTTTTTTAAAGTAGCCAAGGCAACAAGACTTCTTCATGTTACTGACTCAAGCTGAACATCTAAGAAAAGCCTCCCTCAGAGTAGAACACAAACAATACATGTTCAGAGATGGGCATGAATTTTCAAGTGCAATATGATTAACATTTTGGTCTAGCACTTATTACCTTTACTATAATTTTCAGCTGAATGTATTCAAAGACATCTCTCATGATTAACCACATGGGTAAGTGCAGTGCTGATCTCAAGCTTCTACTAAAGTCAACAGTATTCACCTACCTAAGGAAATACTTTTGGTTTTTAGTTCTGAAATTTCAGCATCAGATTTGAGTTGACTAATTAAGTTTACTACTTTAATCCGTAGAGCTTTGAAAATGCCTAAAATGATTTGTGTACACAATTTTAGGACAAATAAGAGCTTTGCCACATTAGATATTCTTTTGTTCAAATGCCATTTGGAAGTCACAATGGCTAGCATAAAAGCTGTGTCCTACGGAAGCTAAGGCTGGGAAGGCAGGCTTGATAATTGCAAACAGACTATCATCAGAGTCTCAAAAAGTGCATTTCTGCATGGGAATATGCAAGAGTTTATTCCAAAAGTTCCAGGCTTATGAACCAGTGTCTGAAGTTGTTGAGTTTTACACATTTCAAAGGCTGCACCAGAGTGCTACTGCTGCTGCTCCAGGATTCCAGTGCTGAATTAGATTCAGCAGGACAATAGAAGCACTTCTTTTACAAAGATGCAGGCAAGCTTAAGAAACTTCTCCCAGGGTCCCCACCCCCCCAAACCCACCCTCTGCACACAGACTTCCCTTCCCAACCCCATGAAGAGAGGGGTTGTTAGAAGGAACACGTTCAGTTTTCACATTTTGATACACATATCTTCAGATTCAAGGCACTTGTATTACTGGGGGCAGAGTAGGGGGGCCAGTTTAAAAAATATCCTTGATGTACTTGACTTTTCTGAAAAAAGTCAAAATCTGCAACACAAGCACTACAGCCACTGGCAGAGCTTCACATACCTCAGATTTTTACAAAGCCCTTTATCCCTTTGATGGCATATTTGATAACAGTTTTATCTCATTTCATGTTAGGAAAAAAAAAACAAAAGAGAAAGAAAAGAGAGAGAAAGAAAGGAAGGACTTGTACTTCCAACAGAGAATACTTTTGTTAACTCTGCTATTGTACTTTGTAATACTATCTCCTTCAAAACGGAGACTTAATTTCTCCCTTGTGCCTCTTCAGCCCTCGATGTTCCAGAAGTCACAACTGACAGAGGAGGCAGGTAGGAGGCAGCACAGGACACTTGAAGAACACACGGCTGCCTGCAGCACTTGGCGGCAGGACTACCCAGCGGGTGTCTACACCACAACTGCAGAAGGAATGCTTTGGGGGCGGGCTTCTCCCCCCCAAAAAAATAGTCCAGGCCTCCGCAGCAACCAGTCCTCATCCGACTAGGAAGGGCCAAGCTTCGAAGGGTGCGGGAAGTCTAGGCGTGCTTCCACCTCGGCAGAGCATAGGAAACGAGATTCACCCCTCCCCTGGTGCGTGCAAGGGCCCTCCTCCCCTCACAAAAATGACCTTAGGCATCTAGGTTAGGATGACTGGATTTCCAAAACTGCTGAGCATCAACATATCCCAAGGCGGTTGGTGGGAAACTGTCTGCTCAGCGCCTTTGGAGAAGGGGTGTGTGGGGGGAAACAGTTTTGTTTCCTAGGCGATCTCTGAAGTTTTAGGAGCAGAAATTTGGGAGCTTTCAGCGTTTGTACCGCAGCACCCTAGAGAAGCACCTCAAAAGCCAGACTGTTGTTGTGACCCCAGATCAGTCACTCTGTTTTCACTTTTCTGCACACAGCACTGCCAGGCACAAAAACCAGTGCACCTCCTGCCATCAAAGGCCAGGGCATTCTTCCACGTCCCCAAATCCTGTGGCCCTGGAGCTTGCACGTGTGTGTCTGTCCTGGGTGATGGCCATTTTGGAAAGATGCTCCTCGGTTTCTGTGCAGGGACTCGAAGGCTCCTCTGCAGAGCTGACCATCAAAACTTCAACCCTCCTGACCACCCCAGAAGAAACAAGCAGCACTGATATCTAAGTGTGTGTTCTTTCCACAGCCAACAACGAAGCAGGATGAAGGGGTCCCCCATCCTCCATCTCTCTGCTCTGCAGGGCTGACCAACATTGACTAGAGTGGACAACGCTGGAAAAGTGCCTGGCAAAGAGCCCCACCTCCTTGAGCCTCTGAGTTTTGCACACAACTAGAGGGAAGCCAAAACCTATGGACCAGAGGCAGGTGGCCAGGAAAGATGCACTGTGGGGAGAGTGAGTGAAGTGGACCAAAAGCTAAGACCAGGCTTTTCTTAGTCTTTGGCTCCTAGAGTCTGCAAGTATCTCAAAGCACAGCCAGCTTCCCAGGGAAGCTGGCAACTAATTTTACCAAGAGCAGCAACAGCAGCTCCCATCCACACCGAGCAGTGCAGTGAGCTTTCCCCCTGGGAGAAGCAGGAAGCCTTCCCAAACATGCTCCAGGGAAGGAGGCCAGCTATGACACACACTTTTCACATGGGATCCCTCTACAGCCCCTAACCCACTGCTCTTTTGGCTTAAGCCCAAGACTTCACTGGTTAAGGAAAAAAAAAAGAAAAATGAACTTCTGACCTTCTAAATCTCAAGAGACTTATTCATGCCGTAAAGTGCAGAGATACTGGGTTTGCTTCCCTGACCCATTTAGATCCCCCTCGCTGCACATCTGACTTTCAAATTTAACAGGCTGTGCATTGTGAGCCCCAGGGAACAAAAACAAAAACACCACTACATTTTACTCATTTCTGTGCCGCGGATTCCCGACGCTCTTGCCAAGATGCCCGCTGCCTCCCCAATCCCGGTCCCTCTTCTCCTGGCACAAGAAGTCAGAGCTCAGCACGCTAAGGACACCTCAAAGAGCACCGTCCAACAGAGGCAGGGCCAGAGCAGGCCAAGGTACTCACCGGCCAAGCGAAGCTGAAAGGGATAACGATCCGGTTCTTTTCATTATTCCGGCTGTACTTTAAATTGAAGGTATTTCCTCCGATGACAGGAGTGGATTTGGATCCGAAGCTGCAAGGACCGCCAGCAGTGACCCGCGATTGATACTCCTTCAGGCAAACTTTAAAATAGGTGTCACACTCGTCTCTGGTGCATTTTTTATCTCCTGGGTTTCGGGTGCCATCGCAGCAATTTCCATTTTGCAGTTCACCATTCACATTTTGCATGGATAAGATCTCCAACTCGAACTGTCCCGACGCTAAAGTCACCTGTTCATCCCAAAAAAGAACCGGAGGGAAAAAAAATGAAACAAAAAAAAAAAAAGGAGAAACAAGAAACAGACAGTTACCTCACTTTTTTTTTTCCCCAAACGCAATCTATAACAACTCCGCAGACAGGAAAAAATTTAAGAGTGCTTTCAAGAAGCACACATACAATATTAAAAATAACACAAAGCCAAGCACTCCAAGCTTTTCCCTATCAGACCCTATCCATGAGAAGGGCTCATAAATCATCCCACCTAAATAACGCCATTAATGCTAAAAAAGAACCTTAAGTGCCAGCTCCGAAAAAACAGCGTGAGGAAGGCTTCCAAATCGTTAGGAAATAAAACTAAACCAAGCCAAAAGTTCATACGCGAGGGCAAACCCAACAAAACGATGTAACTAATGCACACCCTGGAAAGGCAACCAACCAACCCTTCTGCTCTCCGCGGTGTAGCTTGGCCGGGAAGAGCTGGAGCTGCCCAGCGGAGACCCAGACTCCGTTCATAATCACCCCAGCAGCGGTGCAATTAGGTTTATTACAGCAAACATTTTCAAAAAAGTAAAAAAAAAAAAAAAAAGGTAAAAAATAAGTAAATTCCGGGCGGGGCAGGGGAAAGCGGCTTGCAGTAAAATTGCATTTCTTATTCCCGGGGAATCAAGCCTTTCTGCAAGGAGCACTCCTGCAGAGAAGTTACGGGCAGCAGCTGCGCTCCGGCCGGAGGAGCTCTTGCAGGAGCGCCTGTCCGGGATTCTCAGAACCCATCTCCCGCAGCCGCTACGGCAAAGCGCCGAAATTCCCGCAGCCCGCTCCGGAGCTCCGCAGGTACGTACCTTGTCCCGCAGCGCCAGGAGCAGGGTGAGGGTGAGGATGGAG
>WEIV01000572.1:183286-203064 GCA_013390005.1 Calyptomena viridis | reverse complement strand
CCCCCGGTACCTGAGGCGGGACGGGGCGGGGGGCGCTGCGCGGCCCGCGCTCTCTGAGGGGAGGGAGGGAGGGATGGCCGGCCCGGGGCTCTGAGGGAGTTCTCCCCGGGAAAGCCGAGGTGGCAGTCGCCACCGTGCGACTCGTTGTTCCCTCTTCTACACGAGGCCGCACCGCCGAGAGCCTCCCGTGGTTCAAGTGGGAGGAAAGATCCCCCAGCTGATCAGTCCCGGGAAGACAGTGGTGACACAGCGCTCAGACTCCATCGGGGACCCTGTTCCCCTCACTGGAGTTGCTCGTCCCAGCTTCCAAGTGAGTGTTGGGGTTTGTCCGGTTCACACATCCTTTCAGGAACGGGGTTCGAAGCCACACAGCCATGTGGTCACCTGGGGGACTCCTTGCCACAGGGCACTGAGAAGCCCAACAGTTTACACAGCAGCAGAAAGCGTTCAGACTAGTTCCCAGAGGAAGAGCCACACATCAAAGGGCACTGAACAAAAAAAGAAAACCCCCAAAACCCCACCCCTGGCTTTGTCTCTGACTTGGGAAGTCCCTGGGCTGCTGGTCTAGATGTTGGGTGACTCTTGTGAACTCGCCGCATCACTGTCCCTTTCTTCCTGAGGCGCTGGAGACAGGAACCTGGCCTACATGACGTTTGGTCTGACCCAGAACAGCTATTCTTACGTCCCGATCTCCTATTCCGCCCTGATCTAATGCAGTACATGTGTGAATGTCTATTTTATACACCAGAGTCAGTGGTACAGAGGAAAAGATTTGTGACCTAATTTTATATCCTTTGTTTTCATTTCCTATGGCAAAAGCAAAGCGCATGCCAGTTCTTGGATGTGGTGATGTCTGTCGCATTCCAGAGTGCCTCAGGCTGGGAAGCTGGTGGTATTTGTGCTCCTCACCTTAGAATCCTGCTCAGACTTCCATCGGGCTCCTGCAGATCACTTACCACCTGTAAGTTCACACATTCCATACTGGCAATTCTGGCATGCCCATGAGGTGCAGGATTGCAGAATACTCCTTCCAGCCTCATTCAGCCCCCACGTTCTAGCAGTGTTGGTTGTTCCTTATTGGAATAATTAACTTTTCTTAGGCTGGTAAACCTTCATTGTGTTTTATCCACAACGTGGCTGCAGTTTGGTGATACAAGGACCAGTGCCTCTCTTCTTTTCCACTGGGTGTTGGTTAGCTTCCACAGCCTGTTTAAATGTTACTCATTCCCAAGTGCCACACATCTGCTCCTCTGGGCCTTTAAATACCCTGCTGCTTGCTGGCATGCTCCATACCTTTAGGGCAGGTCTGGAGTTGGCCTTTCTGTAAAAGGTTACTCCACCTGTTTGACTCCAGTGCTTAGGAAATCCAGAGTTCTGGTTCCCACAGTGCTTGTGACTCAGCAGTGTTGCTGCCCTCAAACAGAATTACTCGTCCAACAACTTAAAATGCTTTGCAAGCATTAATGAATTAAACCTCCCAATGTCTTGAGATGGGGAGTATTGCTGATCAGTAAGCAAGGCAGAACATGAGTCATGTGCAGAAATGCATTGCAAACCCTGTCCTTTGCAGCCCCAAAAGAAATTTTGGCCTTGTGTGAGTCAGCAGTAAACCCCCCTTAACTTAGTCCAGAATTTCACCCTTGAAGTCCCATCTCTTGCTTTTCTTCACTGGGCTCTTGAGGCCACATCTTTCACAGCAGCACTGAAAACCAGCTGAGTGTGGTGCCTGCAGCCTGAGCATCTTTTAAAGGTGCCCCTTTCACTACATATACACCAGTGTAAACACTGTGTGTGCACAGGGAGCCTGAGCTGAGTTGCTTTGAGTAGCCTGAAACTGGTGCATGTAAAATTCCTGCTGCAAAGCTCTGCTCACACGTCTCATGAGTGTGAGGCCAACGTGTGTTCCTTTGTGGCTGCTGAAGAACTTTCCAATGTCTGGCACTTGGCTTTTTACATTGCGTAAAGTCACTTCCTGCTAACCTTCCTATTCTGACATAATTAGATCACATCCACATTGGAAGCCGTTATAGACATTTAGAGTGCCAAGGTCCAGAATTACAGGCAGTGCTTCACTTTGGGCCTGAATCAGTTCCCTAATATAGAGCTGCTCACTGAAGCCACTGGGAGATGGCCCAGCACTTTGGTGGGATGAGGATCACAGCCTTTAGAGGGAGTGCCTGGCTTATGAGGGTCAGGTGTCGTGAAGTCAATTCTTTGTGTTAGGAAAGTTGTAATTTCCTTTTAAAACTCAGTGACTCATTGAGTCGTGGCTGTGAACAATCCCACAGGATTTCCTTAGATTTGTGATACCTGAAGGTAAGCTTGGAATGGTCTCCCTGGAAAAATTCTTCAGGGACCTGATCCATCTCATTTTCAAATCAGTGACTAAAACTTTTGTTTACTACTGTAATGCAGATCAAGATGGTTACATAATCGTGGGGGCCTGATCCTGCATCAGCGTCCAACAAATCAGTTAAAGGGCTACCAAAAAAGCATCTGTTGACATGTGGAATCTGTAGTAATAAAGAATTCATAAAGCTTCATGACCTCATTTCACAGTGAACAAAGAGGCTAAAGGAGCCCTTTTTTCCTCTAGATTTTTACAAGAGTAATTTTGCCACTCGAAATTACCCATTAAATTAATTTGCTGTAGCTTCAGGTATAATTCTGAACACACTGAGTGAAAGAGTGACATTTTCATCCACTGGGATAATCCTTTATCTAGCAGTTAAGCTTCCCTGTTGCAAGGAGAAGGACATATCACTGCAGTCAATCATGGATGAGTGAGCTTTTAGATAAGGCCTTTCCTATAATACACCCACAACACGTTATTTTCCTCTTGCCACACTGGAACTGACCTCCCCACTTGGATGGGTGTCATGGAGGCAGAGATAGGCACCGTGCTGTGCTGCTTGGCTGACACACATTTCGGAGCAACACATTCCAGCAGATGAACCCATTTGCACAGTTGAGTGATCTAAACTTAGAAAGCTAATTTCTCTAATTACAAAGTGAGACTGAACTCCTGTAAAGCTTTTCATCACCTGAGTGGAATGGGAATTGCGCTTCCATAATCATTTAATGTTTAGAAACTAATTAGGAAGCGTTTTGTGGGGAGGCCACACCCCACGTTAGGCTGTTTCACAAATGGATCAGGAGAGAAAACAGCCACTGATGAGAAAGTTGAGCAAGTGGCAGAGGTTAGGACAAAGAGCACAGTTTACTCAACGCTCAGCAGTGCATTCCTACTTCCATGAAAGCTTTACTTCTTCAAAGTCAGGCAATTTCTTAAAACTGTATCTCCAGGCAAGCTTTTCAAATGTGACAAAAGATTTTGGAGAAGAAGATGCTCTAGTTACCAGAGCCTCAAATCCAGTTTGCTGCTACAAGCACTTGCTTTCCTCTTTCCCTGGAGTGTGTTGCTTGAGAGAACTAAAATTTTAAAGCTGTGTTGTTTTTGTTGTGCCTATGTGTTTTATGGCTTTGAAATTCCCACCTTAGTTTTTTGGTATGTTAGCTCCCTGGAATTAAAGTGAGTGACTAAATCTATTTCGGAAGATACTCTGAGAACAAGAAAAAATAAAGACTCTGGGGTACTCAGAAATTTCTGCAATGAGAATCAGTAAAGTCCCTGAAAGAGTTAAAGTTGTAAAGCTAAAAAATATGTCCATTGTAGAACCTTTAAGTTTTATCCAGCTGTAATTAAGTGAATCCATAACAACATTATTGCTTTCTGTTACAGCTTAAAATTGAGAGCTTGCTCCATTCCAGAGAATAGGACTGTTTCTCCTTCAGTTTCCTTTATTTGTATGCACATAAAACTTGCTTTCAGGTTGTTTCTCTGTTAACCCTTCAAGAATCAGATGCCTCCACATTAACCTGTGAACCCAGCTGCTGTGTCCTTCAGTTATCCTCCCCAGCGGTGGGATTCCTGCACACCAGTGATTTGATCTCAAATCCCTGCTTTCTGAAAACGGGGGAGAGCTGAGACTACAGTTTAAGCTCTGAGGAGGGGTGCAGCTTATCAAGCTGGAGCAGCTTCCAGTAGGTGCAAAGACTGTGACACTGAGCAGTGCTGGCACGTCTGTCACAGGCAAGATGACACTTTCATTTGATAAGCAGCAACCTCAGCTATTCCTGTCAGTCCTAGGAGAGGCTGCACTGAAACCTGGGCTGAGCCCTGTCCCCAGTGAACGGGTGCTTTTAGGAGAGCTCCAAGTCTCTTAGTAGAGTTTCCCTCACAGATTTCTGCAGAGGTGCATCTTTGAGTCAATTTTTTTGTGTGTGTGAGTGCTCAGACCAAGTTTCATTTTCTTGTTGTAACAGCATCGAAATGCCTGAAGTCTTCTTCTCATGCAGATTGTTTTCTCTTCATTGTTAATTGCATATAAGAGTATGTGTTCGATGCATTCTCAATCACAAACTATCCTGAGGGTGCAAGACTGGAGTACTCAGGGGTGTCATTTAGCTAAGGAAGTGACCAAAAAGAGGAGATTAGCAAATTTAAGTCTGAGTGTACAGCAAATGACTTGTTGCCTTTTCCTGCCATTATTCCTTGGCTGATCTAATATTCTGGGCCTTGATTTTACTTATTCCTGTGTGGGGAATATAAAGGGAGTTGCTTCATTTGGCCTGAAAAAATACTTGGAGACATTAAGATTGCTAAAATCCAGATTCAGCCCAAAATATAAATATCCCTAAATCAAGGAACAAAAACCTTTGAGTTAGGGCTGTGCTTAACTAAGCCACTGGAGTGGCCAGTGAGTTGGGCCACAAAATTGGATGTGTGGGAGTCATGCTGCTGATTTACAGGGAAAATGTTTCTCCAGAGAATTAGGGCTATGCACAGTGTCCTGTTTTTACCTTGTCCCATGGCTGCTCCCCAGCTGAAGAAACTTTTTTGTGTCAGCTAAATGTTTTTAGATAAAGCACAGGCTGCAGAGGATGGCTGCCATCCTTGGTGGTACAGACAACAAGGTCCTAAAAGAGGTAAAAATGGCTTCCTCTGTGTTCATCCCTTACGACAGAATTAAAAAACCCCTTGGCCACTCCACGTGTCTCAGCAGTGCCACTGGCATGCAGGTGTTACCTGACTGTGAACTGAGGGCTTTTCTGTCACTGATGATGCAGTGAGAGGTGTGACAGGACTGTATGTCAGAGCCAGCAAGGATCTGAGTCTGTGCTGACCTGGGAACTTTGGTGTTGAAATCTGCATTTTGAACAAGATTTGCATCCACTCCCTCAGTTAATCACTGGAGACTCTTCCAGTCCCTCTCTGGAGTTAGCTGTGGTCCAAGTGCCTGCAGCTTCCAGCAGGGTAGTGGAAACAAGGGTAAGTGAGAAGGAAGGGAATACAAATAGACTTGGGGCACCATAGAGAGGTGGCAAATACAGGGCCTGACTCTTGAGGGTATGAGCAAAACACCCTGTCATCCTGACTCTCTGGTTAAAGGTTTGTCTTTGCTCTTCCCACAGCACCTGGAAGGTTTTACAGTCCTGCCTCCCTCACAGCTGTTTTGTCTCACAACATTTTCAAACACACAGGAGATGATTTTCTCTTTGATTGCTCCTGATCTCGGCCCTGAGTCATGGACCACTCCGAGTGTGAAGGACGTCCCTGATTTGTGGCACTGTGGCAGCTTAGTGAAGACCTGAAAGTAAAAGAGCCTGGATGTAGGATTGGAGCCCTAAAACCTATGAATTTCTTTGAAGGTAATGGCATTGCACAGTGGGCATTGGCTTTATGTCTGAAAAGGGCCATAGACCCTCGCACATCCACAATCTGTGTGTTGCCCTGAATTGCTGGGGGTTTCTATACATATAATGATGATTTTTATTTACTGTGGCAGAGGGGAACGAATGAGGATCTGCCACAGCTTGAATAGAAGCAATTCCACACCTGTCCCTTTAACTGCACATTTGTGGTTGGCTGCCTTTTATTGTCCCCCCTCCTCTGGGGCTGCAGGGCAGTGTGTGCGTATGTGGAAGGATTTCCCAGCCTAGTGGGTGACCTCTTGTCTTGCTGCTCCAAGCGGTGGCTTCCCTCCCCTCCTTTCTTTCCAATATTTATTGGAAGCACGTGCTAAGGAATCTGTGAGCCTGCAATGCTAATGAGTGTGTGGCACAGAGCAGAGCAGGGCAGCAGATGCAAAGGGACGGACACGTTTCCTAATGAGGGAGTCTCGAGACCCATCTGTTGAGTCTCGTGGGCCCTCAATGGAGTTTGCTGCACAAGGTTGCCGGTGGAGTTTTTTTGCCCTCTAATGCTTTTAGTTCTCAACAAGTGCAATCCTGTATAGAGCAGCATGTCATGGGGTTAGGTTTTGTTGTTACTAGCAGATAATGTGACTTTGAAAAGAACGCCCCTGCCCCAGCTGAAAGAAGGATAACCCTCCTCTACCCCCTTCCTTCCCATCCTTCTTGCTCGGATCAATAACAGGTCCCCAGGCACAAAGCCTGCATTCTTTTATTCTCAAATTAGAGCAGCTGCAGCAGCAACACCACAGCTCATTGGAAACCTATTAGCTTTTGAAAGACTTAATCCAGTTTGAAAATAACTAGTGTTTCTCAATCCTTCACGCGCTCACTCCTGTAAGAGGCAATATTCTTAGGCTGCATTCAGAGTGCACTGGGCTTATTATTATAATAACCTGCATCTCTCTCGGTGTCCCAAAGGGGCAACAAAGAAGGCAAAATGTCAGTTTCCCAGCTTCACAGGAGCTAAGGAACATTGGATTTACTCTGCCATGTCACACCCTATCACTGAGCTATGCCGCCTACCATCCTGCCTTCAATAGTGACCGAAATCTTGTGGTTCACTCTCCAATTTCATAGTTTTTAAGGCCAGAAGGGACTATTATGATAATCTATTTGACCTCCTACACAACACAAACATTAGAATTTCGTCCTAGGTGGGATAGAAGCTGGGAGCAGCTGGGTCGTTTGGTGCTGCTCTGCTGGAAATGTAGGGAATTTTGGGAGTACTTTTTCTATAAGGGGAATTTGTTCTTTTTAGGCACATGAAGCACAGAGCTGTGCAAATGGGAGCCTTGTGCACACTCAGCAAATGCTGAGTTAGTTTGAAGTTAGAGGAGCTGATTACAGGTAGAAAGGGTTTGCTCCTCTGTCTTGTTTTCTTGTTTAGCTTTTGTATCACCCCTTTATTGAGGATCTCCCTTCAGCAGCACTGTGAGCTAGTTACTCCCATTTTAAAGGTGGAGACCTGAACTTCAGCAATTGCTCTGCCTTCAGAGATATTTAGGCCATAAATGCCTTGTGAAGACCATAGGAGTGAGGAAATAAAGGTTTCTTAACAGAGTCCTCAATCTCGTTCCCCGAGTGACACTGGAAATTTGTAGATGATTGGACAGCTTGCTTTCTTATTTTTCTTGAGTCCCAGCCTGGTGTGTTTGCTGGGACATCTTTCTCTGCTCAGACTTTTCCTGTACTGTGCCAGTCCTAAACCTTTCCTGTAAGTGCTGCCAACTGTTAGGGTTGGTACAAATATTTAGCCAGAGGTAGCTGGGGTGGGACCACCAACTGACTTCCCAAAGGCCACTGAACAGCGACAGCTTTTGATTTCTACTGACCTGGACCAGATTCAGTGTGGTGACCTAGAGCTAAGGGGCTCAGTATCTCATTACTAATCCCTTGAGCTAGCCAATTCCTTCCACCAAGTCAATGTTTTCTAAAGTGTTAAAAGACTTTTCCTGCCTGCCTGCCCATTAAATCCTGCTCTTCTGTCCGTGTCCTTGGATCAGCCTAATCACTGAAGTGGATCAGTTTCAAGTCTTAAGGATGCAAGCTGTGGTCCTGACAATGCAGAAGAAGGCAGGCAGCACAGCTGAGGCACACAGTGCTCTGAGGGGTCTGCTTTGGGGTAACCCTGATGTGCTGCTTTTGTAATGCATTGCCAGCTGGGATATGGGTGTTTCCTGCCTTTAGCTTATCTAAGATTTTTCATTTATATATGTTTCTAGGTACTTTAAATCTAAAAAACCCCCAAACAGGTGTTTTGCCGGATCATCTGTTGGCATTGCTTTTTGTGTAGCTCAAGTAATAATTCTCTTCTGTGATATTTTAATCTTCTCACTTTCTTGGAGGGGAATTTGGCTTTGCAGAAGGAACCACGCAGAATGTCATCATTGTGTTCTAATGTATCTTTATTATTAAAATCTTACATTTTAAAGACACAGAGAAATGTGTTTCAAGAAAGCATGTAGAGAAACCCACTGTTTTACATTAAAATCTGCAGTAGCCTCATCCACATACACTTAGCAGGAAACAGCTTCCATTTGCTCTATTTTAGATTGAATACAGAGCAGTTTACAAGTTCTTTATCTGCATCTCCTCTTCCAGCAAAGCTTCTTCATAATTAACACAGGTTTACAATATACATTGAACATACATATACATTGCTCCATGCATTTGCATTGCCCTCCCCTTAGAGATATATATATATTTCTATGAAAAAAGGAAATTATTCTGAGCTGTTTCAGCTACTTGTCCTTGATAACCCTTTTCTTAATATTTAGTCTGGTAAAGTGGGCGTAGCTGTGTTTTTGGGAGGAATGCTTTTCTTCTTGCAATGTAGGAACACTTGCCCCACTGGTGCTGCAGCTCTGCATGTGGCTGTGCCTGTGTGCCCACGTGCACTGGAATACAAATTTCCCTCACCAGTTTTTTCTTAAAACAGAAATTATTCTTAAAGAGCACATCTGCCTTTGACTGCATTGAATAGGGCAAGCTGCAGAGGAAAGCATGAACCTTCAAGCTTCTGCACTTGCTCTTAGAGAAGGAGTTGAGTATCTGTTGAGTGATACTAAGCACATTTGCCCTTATTTTGGTCAGTGGATGAGGATATTCTAATTCTACTCTATCTCATTAAGAATCTTCTAACAATAATGATTAGTCTCCAGATTCATAGGTTACTTCTTTCCAATACTGTTGGTGTCAGTTAATGCTCTGTTACCATTTGAAACTAAGTTCTTGGTGAGGAGCTTGACTTGAAGGCCCGTTCTGGTAAAGGCACAGAAGCAAAATCTCACAGTGTCCTTCCTCTTGCCAGCACTTTGTTTATCTGAATTATTTCCCAAGTTAACTGCTGTGGCCTAACCCCAAAGAAGAGAAGATCTAATCTCTAATTGTCCTCTGGGACCATTCCTCCAAGGTCCTTGAAGAATATATCCTGTTTCCCAGTTAAAGAGTCAATCCAAGGATGTGTCCCGTCTTCTCTTCTCATTTGAAGATTGTTTACCTGTTATTTATGAACTGTGTTTTGTCTATGGACTGTTCCTAGTGTGGGGGCATTGTGATGCTTATTAGAGAAGGAGGAAGGATTAAAATGGCTCAGACTTTGCATCCAACATCACATACTCCATGCAGAAGGATTTACAGTCACATATACAAACACACCAAAGCCCCCCAACCCTTGGAGGCCGCTGGAATTCTGCCATTGGTGGAAGACAAAGTCTATAATAAAGAAATACTGAGAGAATTCCTAATTACCTGCTCTGATGATGTTTTAGAGCAGCATGGTGTATGTTGTTGGATATCAGATGTGTAACAAAATACTGGCCATTTAGGGATGGTGTTAAAATAAAAGCAATTCAAGGATCGAGTTATGCATGAGTGTCAATATTCAAACTCGGCTGTAGCGAACTGAATGCTCTCATTTATGCCAGCTAGAATTACAGTTTGGGCATTTTATTAAAGTATGAAGAGGTCACTTATTGTTCACAGAGGTTTTTCCTGAAAGGAAGGCAACCAGTGCTGAAGAGCTGAAAGCACTGAGCTGTGTTCATTTGGATTAAAAATAGGTATTTTGGGCCAGCGGAGCTTCAAAATAAGCAAATTCTCAAACCAAACAGTTTTCCTTTTGGTAGCCGAAAAGGAAACCGCACATCCAGGAGGAATGTAGATCAAAGCAAACTCTGCAAATGATGCAGAAACACATAAAATAACAAACAAGGCTGGTGGGAAGAGGGGAGCTTTTGTAAGTAGATAGGTCTGTTCATATTACACTGAAACCAAAGGCAAGATTGCTAGAGAAGATACTGGAGAGGGATATATCAGACTATAGATTTTTCTCCTCAGAGGAATTTTCCAGCCTGTTTTTGCATCTCCATTGTATTTGCAAAGTAACATATAAGGGACATTCTCAGCACCAGATCTCACTGATACCAGCTTTTGCCTTTCACCACTCTTATCTCTTACTTTCCTTGTTTGCCTGAGTCTCCCTTTGCTGAAGTCTGTGGCAAAGCATGTTAGTGCTTTAAACTGGAATGCATTTGTTAAATGTGTTATGTGCGACAGTACAAATCTACTTCAGAACTGTTTTTAACAGAAAATATAGTATTGCTAGATATTTTTAAACTCGTTTTACTTATGTTTAAGTGAACACGTTGCTGCAATAATGCTTGTAAAAATTGAATTGATAGGGATTTGGTAATTGTTACAGCAGAGTTACTCTTCAGTTTAATGACTTGTCCATGGGCATGTAATTCCTGAATTCCTCAGGGCTTTGATTCATAGAATTCTCTACAGAAGAGGACAGACCTTGCAGAAGGGAGAAGGGTCTTTTGTCCAACAGCCAAGACGAGTTGAGATTTCAAGGGTAGCTGTGTTCCTCTCTGCAAGTCCTGCAGACCTCTTCCCTCCTGCTTTGCCCTGCTAGCTCCTTCCATGTGCCTCTCCAGCTCTGTGCATGCTTGGAACCTACCTCACCTTTGGTAGGAAACTACTCTTTCATTGTGCAGAAGGTAATTTATTTCATGTAGGCCAACAAGTGGAGAGGCAACACTTCTCTAGGAGCCACATTTCTTTACATAGAACTGAATGTGTCTCATCCCGCCTTTCTTACTTTTGCACCTTTTGGAAGCACCCTGGTCCATATTGCTGGACTAGAACAGGTTCCCAGGTTCAAGGACAGGACACAGGCTAGACTGACACTGTCTGTAGTTGGAAAGATTTGATTTTTTCTTTTTTTTTTAAATTTTATTTTTATTTCTTTTCAGACAGCCCCTTTTTCTCTCTGCTTTCCAGAGCAGCTGTTCATCAGGAAGGGCAGGCCCCACTGCACCCATCCTGTGCAGGTCATAGGATATACACTGCACCTTCCCATCTTCTCCTTGTCTGTGCAGAAAATGTGTGGAGGGCAGGGCACTGTAGGAACGCTGCAGTTCTGAAGCCTGTCACTGGAATAGCTCAGGGGTGGATGCAAAACAATCCTGTCCCACTGTACCAACTGAGGCTTGTTTGCCCCAGACAGAGATTTCCTCCAGCAATTTTTTATTTCCCCAGGACTCTGGAATTGTTTGTCAGTTCTTTGAACGTTTTTTAACATGTCCACTTTTAGCCTGAATGGAGACTAGTGAAAGTTTGAGCTCTGTATCCTGGGAAGCTCCTCTCTGCATGAGCACTGGACCAGTCAATAGGCTCCAAGTGTAGGATTGTTAGACAAAGAGACAGCCTGCAGCAAAAGGGATGTTTGTACTGTGGCCAGAGTAGGCTTCCTTAAAAATAATAGCCAAGGGTAAACACTATCAATTCACAAGCTAGATGCTTGTAAAAAACCAGCAGCCCGTTTGCTAACCCATTAGGAAGGGAAATAGGACTTGACAGTTCTCTGTGCTGTGATTCTAAGCATGATGTTTCCCTGAGAAAGAGTTCCCGTGGTGCTGTGAGTGCTCTGCAGTCACTGATGGCAAGGGATTGGGAAGATTTGTTGCTGTACAGAAGTTTGTGCATGGTTTGGGTGGTGGTTTCAGCCTATCCACGTCAAGTGACAAAAAAAGCTGTCAGGCCTGACCTAGCAAAACATTCTAAAAGAATATATCCATACAGTAACTTCTGTTTTCCTTCTGAAATGTGGTCTTTATTCTTGTGACTTCACGTAACAAAAATCGTGGGGGGTTTGTTGAAAGAGGATTATCCCAAGCCCAGCCTAGCTTTGCTAAGGGAAACTTGCTACTAAAGGGAGATTCTTGGAAAACTTATTCCCAAGGTGATGCCTTCCAAAATACAGAATAAATTTACATGTTTGACCTGCTTAATTCTTGGTAGGTACGTGGACAGCAGATCTGAAATTCAGTCAGCACTCTGCATTCAGTGGCCAACTGGGTGATCCTGGTCACCAGAGGAGAAGATGCTGGGCTTGGAGAATTTTGGGAGGAAGTTCATTGATAGTAGAAAGGTTGAAGAGACCTTGATGAAAAGCATGGAGTGGACAAGCTCTGAAGCAGACTGGACAAATTGTGAGTAATTTCATACAGAGTATTTCAGAGTTCCTAGAAAATCTGTATGGAGTCCAAGAGGTTTTATACTGTCCCATAGTCTTTATCTGGCCTCAGATATATGGGATGTCATCTTGGAATTTTTTTAAGGACAGCAAAAAACCAGCTTCCAGTATGATTGTGATGTTTGTGCTTTGCATTGATAACCGATATCAGAGATCAGCTGTATTAATCAGGAGACAATCCCTTGTCCATAAAACTGAGTTTAAGTAGTTGGGGCAAAAAAAAAATGGCACAGAGACATAAAGTGAATTAAAGTGTGTAAGAAAACCTGCTTAGGAATAAGCACTGAGCCCAGACCTTACACAAAAACAGTCCAGGCAGGAAATGAAATATATACTTCAACATGAAACTGAAGACATTGATTGTCTGAGGTTCTTTTGCTGAAATGTGTGCAAGGCTTTCAAGGCTGGTCTTTCATTCTGGTGACTCAGTGTTGATAAACATAGCTTGAAAACTGATCTAAAATGACCTGTGAGGTCTTTATTTTACACAGTTTTCATCAGGGCCCAGCTTTCTAAAACACATGATTAAATATTTGATAACTTTGACCGCAATTAAAACTGATTAGTCTCTAATTCAAGGTTTTTAAAAAATAAATAAACACTTTCCCCCAAGCCTCCAGAAGCTCAAAAGCCTGTAAAGAAGATCCTTAAACATTAGGAACAGCTGCTTTTACGTAACTGTTAATACAGCTATTGCTTTTATTGCAGTGTGGTTCTTTCACAGTATCTCTCATGCTTATGTATGTTAGCACAAGATTTGTGTTCTCACTCAAAACATTCATTAGCTTTTTGGCAACAAAAAGCTATAATCATAGCAATTTCTGTATAAGCAGCACTTTCACAATTCGAGTCCTTCAAGAGATTTCTAACAACTCTGAGCTTGAAAGGGACAGTTTTTAAACAAGGAAAATGCTGTTAATATCACTATATAATAGAGAAGTAAGTGACATAAGGAGGAAAGCATGACCACTGTCATACCAGATAAGATATCCAGTGTGATGACATTTGTTGGTATTGGTCAGTATAAGGAGAAAAGAAATTAGAAAGCAATAAATTATTTGCCTAAATGAAAAAGTATTCATTCATTATTGTTAGTCGTTTGGATCAGAATCACAGGGCTTGATTACCATGTAGTTGTATCTTGTCATAAATAACACTAATTCATTTTGAAATGCAGCATTTGTGGTTTCCTGGTTGGTTTTCTGGCAGAGAGTTCCACAGATTAATTATTCATATCAAGACTTCTTAAATCATTTTTAAATATTATCTTTCAATTCATTGAGAGAACCTTTGTCTTTTCTTGGGAGAGAAGCTGAAGAGGACATGGCTCACTTCCTGTATTTGATGTTATGTAACTCTCATATAATTTTCCTCAGTAATGATAATCCTGGTGTTTTCAGCCTATTTTTCCCAGACATTTCTTTAAGCTTCCTTGGCAATTCATTTGCCAATCTCTGAACCCCTCTTGTTTCTGCTTTCTTCTCTTCTTCCTGTGGATTCAGTATTTCACACAAGGAACTTATGTAGGGACACTATTGTAATAGGGGAGTAATAAAATTTACACTAAATGCCCATATATTATAAACAACCGTCTAGACAAGATTTTACAACACTTATCTCATCCATGGCTCTTATTTTTTAGGCTTTAGACTATCAAAGCAGAAGTATAGTGAATTCTGCTGCTAAGAAAGGATGGCTTGGCTAAGCCAGCAAGGCATTCTGTCATTTATTACTTAATAATTATGGCTGAGTGAAAATAAAGATATTTAAATTTGAGAAGAGCTGCAGCACTGAGCGTGATCTCTCATATTGCTGCTGGAGGTAAATTCACAGTGACTCATAACACGGTGGTACTGAAAATCTGTTGGTTCAGGGCCTGTGGTCTTCTATAGAATGATCACATTACAATTTTGAAGTTTCCTGTACATTTTGGGTGTCTTTAATTCTGGAGTACATGTTTTAGGAAGGCTTTCAGTCTCCATATTTGAGAGTGTCTTGCTGCTGACACTGAGCACTAGGGAGTGTGACTGGCTCATTTCAAGGGACCTTGGTCTGTGGTGGAAAGGACAGGAACAAGTCCAGTACACACTGAACAACTGGCTTTTGTTTGCTGAATCAAAGCTGTAAAACCATAGAGGGAGCAAAAGCTGAAATGAAGGGACATAGAAATAATGGAGTGGGGATGGAAAAGGAGAATCAACATTTGAGGGTTCTCCTGTATGAGGTAGATCTGGGTTCCAGCAATGGGGGAAAGACACAAGTCATTCTTCCAAAACTGCCAGATGCAAGGACCCCTTGATTTAAGTTTGGATTTGAGGCTCGTGGAGGGGAAAAGGTTATTTATCATCAAGAATTCCCCAACACCTTCCCTCCCTCTCAACTTTCAGCCTGGTTCATCCAAGCCAAAAAGTAGCCTTATGTGAAGATAAATGTACTCTCAGACTGCCTGCTGAAGCCAGGGTCCTCCATTGCAAGATGCAGGAAACACTTCCTTAAATTTCAGTCTTAAAAAAAAATGCTTTCAGTGTTCCTGGTGGAGACTTCCCACTCATTGGAAGCTACTGCTTCCCTGAAAAACCTTTGGTGTTTTAGAGTATTTTAAAACAGATACTCTTAGGAAATGCTGTATTGCTGTGGGGCATCTGGCTTGTAATCAGTCAATCCTCTCAGAGTTTAACTCTTCTGTCGTGACACTGACCCAGAGCATGCCTGGTGTGGTCCTGGGGAGCCATGTGCCTTATATGTCCATTGCAACTTGCAGGAGGTCAAGTAGGGGGAAGCCAAAGGATTTGTGCAAATGGTGGAGCCAAACAGAAGGTCAGGGATGGCATTTTGTGGCCATGGGAAAGAGACAGTTCTTCCTCCTGGGTCGGGATGAGTCTCTGTCAGTGCCGAGTCCCAAAGAATCACGGGGCTTCCATGGCTGGCACCCAGTGTTCTTAATTTTGTGGTGAATAAGAGTCCTGAAAGCACATAATTTAATCCGCCTGAAGATAATTGTTGAAATAAATCATTCTCTTGTTTAAAGAGTAAATCTTCAGCGAGTTTCGAGAGAGCCTACAGCACTGCTGATTTTAATCATTCCTCTGCATAGGGAAGTGTCTACACTGCTTAGTGTTTCCAAGCCAGCAGTGCTGCTATTAAAAAGTCAGGCCTGCATTTAGAAGCTGTCACAACTCAAACTAAACTTTTTTTGAGATTCTTGAAACCCCAGCTGAAAGAGAAGAGGCCTGGTGGGCAGAGACCCTGCTGTCCTGTCTGGGTTTAACTAACCAGTCATTTTGCACTGCCATCTGGTGCCTCAGTTTCCGTGTCCAAACGTGGGGTTCTGTGGCCAGCACTCTGTGGTGCATTGCCATTCTGGAGGGGAGAAATGCTTCAGGGAAGATGGGTGTTTTGGGGGTTTTTTGGTGTTGGTGCAATGTTGCTGGAATATGGGTTGTGTATGACAGGAAATGTGCTGTGGTGTGTCAGACTGTACCACAGAGAGCAGTTCCAGTCAGACATGGGTGATTTTTATTTGACTGTCCTGTGGTCACCCAGTGGGCTCCCCAGGGCTCTGCTGGGCAGTTGCTTTTCTATAGCATGTCCTACTTTGGCTGAAGTTTTTCAGGATTTGGCTGGTCCACAAGGGACTTTTTTTAGGGGTGTGAAAAGGATCGGTTTGGGTGAGACGCATTCAAGCAAAGTAGAAATTACACTGGGCAGCTGAGGTCTGGAGAGCTGTGCTTCACTAAACCTCCCTGGCATTCCTCTGGGAGCTGAGCTGTGGCAGAGGTGGTTCACTACAGAGGCAGGATGTGGGTTGGAATGACTAGCTAAGGTGTTCCAACCATGGGTGAGGTAGGGGTTGGATACTCTACAGCTTCTTTTGAGGCTTGAGTGTTAAATTAGCACTTGGCAGCTCAGTTGCTCCTACGACAGCACTCTGGATTCCCTGGCTGGACACTTCATAGGTGTCCTAATTTATGATACTTAAGTTAAATAGGACGGAATTTGGGCCATTTGTACATGAATCCATGATGGACTGCAGGCAGGTTCCTGCTGCTTACCCATTTTTTCCCTACCACTAGTTGAACACCAGAAAAAGTTGGAGATCTTAGTATTCTCCCATATTTTTGTTAAATTTTTCCTTTTCCTGGAGAGGACTTGAAGGTTTTGCTTCTGGTGCTTTCTGGGAGGAATGGACACTGCTCTGGTCTTTTAATCCCACTTCTCCCTGTCTTCCAAACTGGGAAGTACTTACTGCTCTTCTGAAGCTGATTGTAGTGCTAAAAAAATAAATCCATACCACTTTTGGCACAACAGCATTTGAATTATTTTAAGTGGTTGGGAATCAATTCGCTGTGCCATTTGAGCTACTTTGAAGAGGAGATCTAGCTATGTTTCATTTTGGTTGTATTTTGTATGAAATGTGTGGGGTTATTGGAACCAGATATATTAACTTTGTGCTAGGCTGATGTGCACCAGTTAAAAATGTGTCCCTGGCATATGGAATCAAAAGCTGAGGGTTTTCTCAGGCACAGATGCCACCCAACCCCTGGATTCAAGGTGTCCCAGCCCTCAGGTTCTTTTCTATGTCTAATAGATATGGAAACACTGGGTCCCAGTGCCATTTCCATTTTAGATGTCTTAGGACTTGCTTCTGTCTGAAGCAAAATATTTGTCACGTGTTATTTCACAGAACTTTATTGTGGAGTAAATCAGGGTTTTTTAAATTGTGAAATATTATAGAATCACAGAATGGTTTGAGTTGGGAGGGACCTTTAAAGATCCAGCCCCCCTGCAACGAGCAGGGACAACTTCAACCAGATCATATTGCTCAGAGTCCCATCCAGCCTCACCTTGAGCATTTCCAGGGATGGGGCATCCACAGCTTTTCTGGACAACCCGTGCCAGTGCCTCACCACCCTCACTGTAAAAAATGTCTTCCTTATATCTAGTCTAAATCTGCCCTCTTTTAGTTTATATGCAGACATGGGATATGTTTAGCTCCAAAAGTGGTGGGGGTGTAAACAGTATGTCGTGAATCATTCTATCGTGTCTGAGTTACAGTAATAGACATAAATCATACAAGTATCACGTGTTATAAGCACTAGGTTGATAGGCAATCATTCTTACAAATTTTCAATTGCAGAAAATCTTGGGAGCCCTCGTCTCTGTTCAAAGTTTAAAAAAAGTAATCTTCTTAGAGTATTTGTAAATCAGCCTCTGAAGGATAAATTGTAAAAGAAACAGTGTGACATTTCCAGCTATCTTTAGAGGAAGGTCTGTTCTACAATACACTTCAGGTGACAAAACACAAATATGATGCACGGTGCCAAATGGAAAGAAAGAATAGGCTCTCTGCTGCTGGGAATAAAAGAAGACTATAGTAATGTGATTATGGTAATGGTCAACAAGTCATAGTCTTGTGCTTTTGTTCACTGTAATTAACTTCTCGGAATGGCACAGTCGCTTTCTCTGTGCTCATCAGATGGCCCTGCCTTTGTGTCCACAGTCTGTTATTTCTCCTGCAGGGACTGCAGGCCTCCAAGTGCATTGCTAAATGAATTCATTGCTGAACAAAGATTCAGTAGTAGAATAGAGATTGATATCTTTTGTTGTCAGACATTCAATACCATATAGCAATCCAATTACTTAAGCTGTTTCTATCAGTCTTATTACGGCTCACTATTGAGGCATGCTTTAAAGCTGGATAATTCTGTCTTGCAAGAATGTAGTGGAACAGATTAGGGCTTTAATGAGAAGGCTTTCTGTGGGCTAGGGCACTTCCATTGTATGTGTTGGGATTGAGGAATCATACCTAGGCAAAGGCTCCGAGTCATTGTTGCAAAGACTGATCAAAGGGAAGCCTGAAATCTGTACAATTGCTTGAAGAAATTTTATGGGTTATCAAAATAAAAACTGGTGAGGTTTCTGTCTGTTACTGCCTATCTGATGGGAATCTGTGGTACAACACTGGGAAAAGGAAATCACTTGTTGGAATTCAGATTGTGGGGTGGATATCTCATTTTGTGTTTGAGCTTTTCCTCTGCTGTGCTATAGGTCAAGTTCTGTGCTTAGCTGTAGCATTTTAGGAATGCTGGCAGCATGGATTCAACACAAGGCTGATTCTTCATGCAACTGCCCAGGGTAGATACTGGGAGAGGAGGGTTTCCAGTGCACAAACATACATGAGGAAAGAAGGCTTCCATAACTGCAGGTAGGGCAGGAAAGATTAGACTGCCAGGTTTGCATCCTCACTCATGCTCTCTGTAGCACAAAAGTAGGTATGGATTGAATCCCAACCCAGCAGAAAGCTGGAATCAGTAAGACCTCAAAACTGAGGCTGAAGCGTAGAAGTGAAAAACAGTGATATTTCTGTGGGGAAAAAAAATCAACAATATAAATATAAACAAATTTTCTACTTTGCAAGTATTTTTTTTGAGATCCTATATGTAAAACACATGTGAGTTTAGTGTTTCAAACACAAACACTAGAGACTGAATTTATGTGTCCAGCAAGTCGATTTGACTGCTCCTTGAATGTAGGATTTTAGATGGACTTTTAAAATGAGATAAAATTCTTCCACTTTCTCTTAGGCCTCAGCAGAAGCACCTGCACTTTTAAGTCAACACAGTGTGAACAGAAGCACCCCAGAATTGCTGAGGTAAATTGGAAACACAGATTAGTGGTTTTGTACAGAGCACACACATTTTGGAGTCGTTCCTGAAACTTGTCTGAAATTGTGCCTGCTTAGGCTGCTCTCCTTAAATAACTGAGGATATGTCTTAGTTTTTGGTGTGATAAATACACCGAAGCAAACACTCACTTGGTGTGAATGGCAAAGCTGTGTAGTTTAGGCAGGGAAACACTGATTTATAACAATTTGAGGATATGGTCTATTTTTCCTGGATGCAAGGAATTGTGTGATTTATAATGTCATTATAATAAGGCTGATTTTCCATTTCTTAGCATTATTTTACACTATCAACAGCTAAATATTTCCTCATCAGGGACGAAGTTACAAAGTGTTGCCAATGCACACATGTTGTCTGGCTGTAATACTTCCAAAGTATTATTTGGAGGAACAGCAATTATTAAGACATTTTCCAAAGGAAATTGTATTTGAGTTAGGATAAGGATGTGGGGGTGTGGATGTAATTCTGAGGAACATCTGAAAGTTTATCTATGCATTTAGATTTGTTTTCAGAAAGTGTTTGCTTTCCTATCTATAGAACACAAACACTGACTTTATTCAGCAATAAAGGTATGACTTAGTTCTTGACAGAAGCTAAACTTTATTTTGTAGCCTCGGTTGCCTGATGGAATTGGAGTTAATGTTTCATAGGGCAAAGGAGAGCACCTGTTCATTCCAGGAACAGTTACTGCTAAGATGTTTGTTTTGGGTCAGAGTTAAGTGATTTTGTGCTGAATTATCAGTTTTTCTCTCAGGAGTGTAGGAGCAATTAAAGATTTAGGGTGGCCTGACCTTGTT
>WEIV01000572.1:43204-183270 GCA_013390005.1 Calyptomena viridis | reverse complement strand
CTTGTTGACTTGTAACAAGTGATGTCTACAGTAACTACTTTTTTGTAATTTATTTACTGTGTTCAGGAGTAAGGAGTTTGGACTTGGGATCTTCCAAGGGGAGGGTTTTGTGTGCATTTTCATTCATTTTGTCTAAATACATTGAAACCTCCAGGACAGATACTCAGCTGGTGTAAATCAGCTTAGTCCCATTGACGTCAGTGGAGCAGCGCCAGCAGCAGATCTGACCCACTTCTTTAATCTGATCACTTGTCCATCCCATTTATTTCAGATTACATCAGAGTGAGCAGAGCCTTACCTCATGCACCATGAACTGGAGATAGGTACAACCTTGCAGGTTTTGGCAGAGGACTGCCATCACTGAGAAACATGTAAAAAGCAAGAGTAGCACCCAGTCCTCTGCCATGCAGATATTTCTTGGAGCCAGTGCCTGACAGAACAAGCTTGTCATTGCAATTCCAACGTGCTCATAAGAAAGTATGTTAGTTTACATCAAAATATTAACCTAACACAGCAATTTTTTTTATGGCTAAATATCTATTATGTAATTAGTAATATTCATTCAGTGTTCAGGGTGTTCTGTGCCATTACTGAGTTCTGGGAATCTTCAGCAACCTCAACATCACAGTTGTCAAGGCCGTGCTGGTACCCACCTCAGAAATTTCCAAGGGAAATCAGATTGAAGTTTGCAATCACACCTTGGGTCTGGCACCTCTAACCTGTCCCTTCAGTGTTTCTTGGTTTTTAACTGTTGATTTGCCCCTGTGTGTGTTCCCTGCCCTTGTCCTCTCAGATCAGTATTGGATGGTTTGATGAGCACTGTCTTCACATCACACTCTCCTCTCCCAAGGGATCTCTGTATCTGATCTCTTCCCCTGCTTGAGTGAGCACATTTGAAGGTTGTTTTTTTTTTCTGGACAAGAATAGAGGTGCAAATACACAGCTGAAAAACTAATTTTTTTCCACCTGATCAATTGAACTGGCTCTTGGTTCTTCTGCTTGTTCTCAAACAATATTCTTATTCAAATATTCTAGTAGCTTCCAGGGACATGTGCCCAGGAGTGTAAAATGTCACGTTTGGGCTCTCTGAGTTTTGTATACCCAGAGAAGTTGCTTGCCCTGGAAAGTTTGCATCAAAGTCTTCATTTGTTCCTGTCCCCTAACCTTGCAGTGAATGTTCACTCTTAAGAAGACCCAAGAATATGTTTCTTTCCACAGCAGATACTTTCTCTTGGTACTGCTACATGACATAGCTTTCTAGTTTGTCTAATTCAATGCTTCATTTATATTTCCCTAGTAAAGAGAAGAGTTTTAACTTTCTGTTGGATGTTTTCTATGGTGATTTCTAATATTAAATAGCAATATTAGTAGCATAAATATTGCTTTTTCTGGCATTGAACTGCCTTGCACTTTTCTGTCCAGTTTGAATGAAACATTCCATTTTCTCAGGAACCAGTTGATCCTCTGCAGTTATCTAATGTCCTCGACCTCTTAGGAGCTCACCATGCAGTGGCCACTGACTTTGTACTGGACTTTCTCCAGTACTTCCCTTCAAGAGTTTGCAAATGCCAAAATGATGTGAGCCATTGCAGTTCTGATATCTTTTCCCAAATACCAGATGTTGTCTGGGCTTCTCTTGTCCACAAACTCTGTCTTGCTTTTTCAGACTGATATTTTTGACACAGGTCCCTATCAGTGTGTTGTCTCCTATGTCTGTCAGAACTGTCCCTGCCCTCTAAGTTTCACTTTAGATAGAGTGCCTTTCTTTTCTTGGCAAGTTCTTGTTGGGGTATTCCTAAATCTTTTAACAGTATTTCTCTCTCTCTCTCCCCCACCCTCCACTATAGTATCAGCTTGTCCTTCATACCAGTTTGTGTTTTTAGCTATCAGTTAATCACAGAATATTCCCTTTTTTCCCCCCTGTACTGTTTCAGTGTAGTACTCCTGCACATTTAATAGTCTCCCTCCTCTGCCTCGGTGAACTGAACTACATAAATCTTCTATGCCTTCAGAATCAGACACTCCCTGGAAGGAGACCATGATCCTGTTGGCTGGGAAGGAAAGTTGCTGCTTAAGCTTCCCTTATCTGTATTTCTGTCTCTCTGAAGGGTTTTGACTTTGGTGGGATTTTTAAATTCTTCTTTCTTCCACACAGAATACTGTCTTTGTTCACTTTTTTGTGCCCCATCCCTGGATGTAGTCAAGGCCAGGCTGGTGTCCCTGTTCATGGCAGAGGAGTTAGAACTGGATGCTTTAAGGTCCCTTCTAACCCAACCCATTCTATGATTCCATGATTCTGTTGCTCTTGTCATTGAAGAAGAAACATAAAGCCCCGTTCATCTCCTGATGTGTCTCTCCAACAAGCTTTTCTCTTCCCTGCATTCCTTGGTGCAGTCCCCACAGAGAAGCCAGACTGGAGGGCAGGCTTTCTCTTAGAGGTGCCATCATTGCAAATGTAGAAGGGGAAATCCATCTTACTGAAAATCCCTAAATCTGCTGGGAAACTTCAGGGAATGCACAGAGAGCAAACCAAAAAGTCTCAGTAGTGAAAATCACGTTCAAGGGTTTCTGTGCTTACAGAAGGCTGCACAATGGTTTGGGGAGTACATGCTAAGGAGTTTTGCTGGATGAAGGGCTTATTACATTTGAGCAGACTAAATAAACAGAACAAGCACAAAATCAATTAATTTTTACAACATGCTCAAGAGAAAAGCAAGTAGGCAGATTTTCTCTTACTCTTAAGAAAAAAAATGAGACAGAAAAATGGAATAACTCAGCTCTTGGGAGGAAGTAGCAAAGAAGACCCAAAATTCAGAAGATTTTTGATCTGGGCTTTGTCTACTGCACTGACTTTTTACCTTTTAAATGTTTTTCATAAGATGTAGTACTTTTTCATTTTTGTGATTACTTCCATAAATGGCAAGAAGTAAATCACAGTGAAGTTATTCCAAAGCTGAGTTCAAGAGGTGCAGCAGAAATCTAGTGAAGATGCAAATATATCTGCGTGCTGTCAAAAGTTACTCTTTCATTTACCAAGGAAACATAACTAAATGAATGGATTTTAGATGAGGAGGAAACTGAAGACTATCTAATATGACCATATGTATTTTGGATGCCATAGAATTCCACTCAGCTATCTCTGCAAAACTATTTCCTGTCAGATATTGGGCCAGATCACCTCTGCTAATGTTAACCACTTCAGTCCCAAGGCACTCTCCAAAGATGTTCTCTGACTGGGCTGCTGTAGGCTTAGTGTAGAGAGATCTAATGATTCCTAAATCCTTGAAACCTGAAATGGGTGATATTTGTATGTACTCTTTCTGTAATCCCACAGTCCCAGAGATTGCTCAAGACAGGAGTGAAAGGAAGCAAAGGAAAATCAATGTTTAACTTGGAAATATTTGTCAGTTAACAAGTCACAAGGAAGTGAGTACCTTTAGCATTTAGGATAGTCAAAATAGGGATTTATTTTATACTTAATTTATACTTTTTTTTTTTTTGGTGGGAGGGATGTATTTAAAAAACAAGTGAGTCCAGCCAAAAAATCCTCCTTTTGAGCTTTGTTACTGTTGAATTTCCTGAGTTCAGGAATATTCTCTAAAAGGATTTGAACACATTTATTTTCTAGGAGGCTGCCAATCCAGACTCTGACCACACTTAAGCACATACTGAAATCCATCCTTTTTAGGGACAACCTGGAATTGTGTGCATAAACCCCTGTTCTGTATAAGGATGCTTTCCTGAACTGGAAATACAGCCTGTGTGCTTCGATTATTTTAAGGGATCTATTTTCTGGCATCTTGCTGCTTTTCTCCCTTTTTTCCCCTCTAAAAACACATCTTCTGTTGAGTTTAAAAGTATATTCCTTTACACTCTCACAAGCTCTTGGTCTCTGACACCTGGAATTCCTTATACAAGGAAATGTGCTGGAAATCTCTCAAAACCCTGTGTACCATGAATAGGGTGCCTACTTCACCCTCTAGCTCTGGATTCAGGTCTTTGTCATACTGAGGAAGTGTAAACATCTTAATCCCTGTGAGGGAGGAGTCTCTCAGGTATTTCCCAGTGGCTCAGTCTCCTAAAGCGTTGATCTCTGTCTCGGAGGCACATCGATCTGTCTTGTCTGCTGTAGCTGAAAGGACTTCATGCATTGAATTTTCTCAGCACAGCTATAAAGTAACGTGTCTTGGCCAGTGAAGCCGGCCTGTTAATGTATGGATTTTCTGCCTTGAGCCATTTCCTAAAATCAATAACTCATTAAAAAAGAAAAAAAAGTCAATTCTTACAATTCTTAACCATGCAAATAGCAGGCTGTCTTCAGCAAACAGTGCCCAGCTGAGCTAGAACAGTGGGTTTGGAGGACTGCAAAACCTGACTGCAGTTTCATTTTTGCTTGGTCCTTCTTGAGAAAAACTATTTTTACAACAATATGCATTCATTAATTCTTAGTAATAATAATGCTCTATTGGCAGAATGATGAAGTAGTTGCTAAAAATAAGGTCTGCTGGTGAATCCTTTAAAAATACGACTGCAGCCCCAGCAAGGAATTCTCTTTCAGCAAAAAATAAAAGTGTAAATCTTTTTCAGAATCACAGTCTCTAGAAATCCTTTATGCACACTGTAATTCCTCAGAAAAGTGTCAGATAACTTGGAAGGGGAGGAAGCTTTCCATCCCGAGTGTGTAAAGCATCGCAGTCATTAATTTATTGACTGAATTGATCTGACTTTTAAAAGACTCCCTGGCTGGGCATCAGTATTCTGTTTATCTCACAAGCAATGAATCTCTTCTTCCTCCCTGTGTGTAAGTACTTAATAGCTGTTAACTTAAGAGGTCAGACCTTGCTGGATCTGTAAGTATTGTACTTCAAGGTACATTTGGGTTGAAGTTTTCTTTTCCTTCTACTCAGATCTCACGTTGCTCTCTTTGACTTTGTTAGTGGCTTGGAAACCGTGTCAAATGTTTTTCAGAGCCTTAGTGCTTTTTTCAGGGTGATTTTTCTTGAACCCAGACGTATTAATTTAAAATATTTAGGGTTCTTTTTTCAAGTGCAGCGACAGGATTTAGAATGCTCCACAGGATGCTGAAGTCAGCCTCTTCCACAAAATTTTTCCATATGATGCATGTCAGCAGTTTCAAGGAGTGTCTTCTCATTTGCTTCCCACTTAGCATGAGTTTAACAGGTGTCTCAGAACGCCCCTGAGTAGGGCAGGATTAGTGCCTGTGATCTGGGAATAAAAGAGAAGGAGGTGGGGTGTGGGGGGCAAGGAAGGGACTGTGGAAGACGAACTGGTTCCAAAGGACACCCTCAAGCAAAGGGTGGCAGAAGAATAAAATGAGGTAGATTTAACTTTAGTGTGAGAAAGAGCAAACCTTGCATGTCAGCAGGGATTCATGCCGTTTAATAAATGACTGGAAGGTTAGGAGAACGAGACATGCCCTTTCTAGAAAGTCTGTGGAAGGTCTGAAGGATTCCTGAGCCCAGTAATAAATTTCTCTATCTCAAATGAAAAATGCAGCCAGTAGTATGACCAAGCATTCCTGAATGCCTGTGTACTGGATTCCCAGCCCTTGGAGGCCAGTGGAAGAACTGACAGAGCAGAAATAGTCCAGCCAAAGAGTTAAAATCAGAAATTAATCTGTTAATTTTGTGGGAAAAAAAATGTAAGAAGCTGTTCCAGGGGCAGCAGAATTTCAGCTTTCTATGTAACCATCTCTTCAGTCTCCCATGCACCTCGTAGGGAACTTGAGACCCCCAGATCCCAGAAACACTCATGACCAGAAGAGCAAAAGGCAGTTCCTGCTGCATCTGCTGTGGAGCCCCACATGTGCTGATCTGAAGGCTGGAAATAAGCTGTTTGTACTGACTGGACAAGTTCCCATTGATCCCACACCTCCAAGGAGATTTTCCTCAGCTGGGGGCACTAATTTAGGTTTCCTTCCTCTGTGCAATGACAAGAGCTGGAGGAACATAATTATCTCCAAATCTTTTGCTTCTCCCCTGACAACTTGCATTGAAATGTTGCAGTGGGTTTGAATGTTATTAGGGGCAGACATGAACAGACAGCATGGCTGCATAAGCCTCATTTCCTTGGGAAATCAAGTGGAAATGTTTGTATAGTTTATATACAACACAATACGGTTTGTGTCTGTCCTGTTACCTTGAAGGTGGTTGTTGCAATTCTCTGTCACATTGTTGTGCTTCATCTAATCTAGAGTTTGTAAAAATACTGCTCTGGACCTTTGTGATTTGCTTTCCTGCATCTCATAGGAACCTCGGGCTGGAAGGGGCGTCCTGGGTCAGTGTGTCCAGGCTCCTGCCGAGGTAGATGGACTGTAAAAGTTAAAAGAGAAAAATACTGTACAATAAACTTCTGATTGGTACAGTGGGAAAGTTAATGAGACAAACGAAACCTTCCGTGTGGCCTTTGCAAAGCTGAAAGTCACAGCATGGGGCGGTCCCCTTGCAAATCTGGGGTCATTACCTTATCTTCTGCTGCACTGCCATGGATAAATGTCAGAGGATGAAGGAATTTTTCCCCTTTACAGCACTGGAGCATTCACATTTTCCTCAGAAGATCCTGGGGAAAAGGTTGCCAGACTTTTTCACATGTAAAAGGTGTATTAAAATATTATGTATGCATGTAGACAGGGAGAAAACCTTTGGTCCAGAGAGAGAAGAGCCATCCCTCAGCTTTTAAATGTGCTTGAGTGACAGTAAGGCTTGTGCAGCATTCTGTAGCACTTTCCTAAACTAAACAAGAACCCACAAGATAATAAGACAGTAGTTAAAAGAAGGATGGTGGTTTCTTATATATACATATACACACACACACACACACATATATATATATAGGGCACATGGGAACAATAGCATCAGATTCTTTTTGAAGCTGTATTATAATGCTTGAAAGAGAACCTGGTGTAAAAGTAAAAACCAGAAATACCCATGTTTCACCATTTGTGCTGCTTGCCTTTAGCTATGCACTGATTGTCAGTGGTAAATGCATTTCTTTACTGTATATAGGTACTTGCAGATAGTTCAGGACACTTCCAGAATACTTGTATTCCAGAATATAATTTCAAATCTCAGTGATAAATTTCTCTCTAGATAGAGTTATAAATGGAGCAGCTGTTCAGAGAAAGGTACAGCCAGAGAGAAGGAGAAGGACAATAGTTTAGTTGACAGTTCTCCAAAAGTAAACAGAAAACAAAACACTTCAAAATGCCAGTTTTGCACTTATTAAACTGTGTTCAAAAATAAAATAAGTAAAAAATAAAATTATAATTTTCAAATTGTAAAAGTAGAGTCAATACATAATTAAAGCATTGACATTTTAATGTTTTGTATGGAATAGTTGTAGGATCAGCTGGAAAGTCCACTGTCTGCCTTCAGTGCTGCCTTTGGCTTGACTGTAATTTTACATCTTTGCCCTTCCATCAGAGTTTGATCCAGCAAACTAGGGAGCACTTTAGACTCTTCCACTGAAAAACTTGAGGTTGTCAGTAGTTTTCATCATCCAAACAGACTCTTTGACTTTGGCTTCACTGTTTGGATCCTAGAGCATGAAGTGTATGTTAAATACTTCCTTGGGCTGCACACCTGAGCTCTGAGCACAGGTAGGACTGACAGTGATAAAACTGAGCTCCATCTGCCTCATACTGTGTTTGAAGACACCCAGAACTGAAAAGGGCAGGGAACTCCATTCTGTGAGCAGTTCATGGAATCATAATAACAAAAGATGAAATTTGCAGCTTTATTTCAGAAAAATCCATTTGCTATAAAAAAGTTACATGCTTTAGTAGAATTAGGCAATTTTAAAAAGTCATTCCAGGGACTGAATCATTAAACTTTGGACCTTTAAAGGTATTTAACTGTTAAACTCCTGACTGAATGGAAACCTCTTTCTGGAATGTTGTAATTCTGTTTTAAGTTGTATGGAATGGGCCTAGTCTTTTAAACACTGTGTTAATGCTTGCAGTATGTTAATTTTTAACAAAGAGGTTTTCTTAATGAAAAGTACATTTTCTGCCCAACAGAATTTGATAGTGTTTTCCATTAAAATTTTGAAGACTGCTAAATTTGTTGTTGCTGCTAAGTTTGCTCAGTCAGGCTCGGGTTTAAGAAAAAAGGTCTTCTAACTAGAGAGGGGAAAAAAAGGTTGTTTAAAATTGGTCACCCAACAGAGGGATCCTGAGAGCTTTCCATTACTGGGTTGCCCTTCATGGCTCTGCTGCAGTGGCTTGAGGCAGGTGTGACTCATTTGTGTGGCCCTGCTTTGGGGAACCAGCTCACCAGCTGGCTTTGGGCTTAGTGCTCTGCTCTAAGCCTCACCAGGACCTTTTCCTAAGCCCACTTTACCCTTTACTCATCTCATCTCCACTTGCATCTATTACACCACAGTCAGCATGCAGAGGGATTGGTGATCCCAGGCTGTCACTGCTCCTCTTTGTCAGCCACCAGCAGCCAAATCCCTTTCCCCACGAGCCTCTGCAGTACCAAGGCTTTGTCATTGTAGCTGGGCAGGTGTGTTTCCTCCAGTTTTCCTCCAGTTTTTATGTGGGTAAGTACAGCATCTCCTATACTTCTGCTGGATCAAACTCAGTGTTGGTTTTGGAAAAAATATGGCCCTGTCCTGCTTGCTCCATTGAGCTCAGTGTCTAATTGAGTTGACTTGGGTAGAACTAGAAAAAAGGTTGAAGCCAGGTGGCCAAATCCTGTTTTCAATCATCAATTTATAAACTACACTGACTCTACTGAATGCAGCAGAGAAAAGCCAGAATGAACAGTTTATATTGGCTTCTGGGATAACTGCAAAAATCAATTAAAAATTCTTTTTGTCGTTAGTTGTTATAATACCATATAAAAGCATTTACATGTGGCATTGTCAGCTTTTGAAGAAACCAAGTCCCCAAAACCTGACCATGGTCCCATTGTGTGTCAGAGCTACAGCTGAAAATTCCTGTTTCTCTGAAAGTGCTTTTACCTGCTGGATTCTATTGCTTTTTGAGGGAAATACTTGCCTAAAGAAGGAATTGAAAAAGTAGTTGTGTATATGCATCACATTCAGAGCAGGGGAAACTCCTACTGAAATTTTGTAATCTGCGTTTAAGAATTTTAAAATCATGAAGAACTTAAATTTTATCCTTCTGTTAATAATTGACAGCCCTACCCCCCCCACAGTGTTTAATATAGTCAATACATGGAGGGAAAAAATATACTTGCTTAAAATTCATTACTGTATTTACAATACTGCTTTCCCATGCTTATTTTAGGGTCATTCGGGAAAAAAGCCTTAACTCCAAAAAAAAAGAAGGGATTGCTATTCTGGGAGTTAGATTGTCACTTAATAAATATATTCCTGATAATAAAAATCGGTGTCGTTTTCCTTGCAGGGACTTATTCAGAAGAAAGTTAATAAAAACTGCATGGAAAAACTACCATCACAGTTATATTTTTTTTTTTGCTTTTTTTGAAACTCCTACAGGAAAATGAGCCGAATGCAAAAAGTATCAAGAAACAGAGAAACATTCCATTGATCCTTAAAACCCAAAGGTAAGATTCGCTTCCTAAAGACACTATTAAGCAAGGTAGCTCTGAAACGCCTTCTAAGAACAAAGACCTAACTGGCCCTGCTGATGGGAAAGTCATAATGTGGCTCTTTTCCTGATGGCTTTCTATTCTTTGTATGTGTGACAGATGTCAATGAAGTTGAAAAGTGTCCATTTCCCAGCGGGATGCTGGCTGCTCCCCCAAATGCCTGGGCAGTTTAGAGAGGCCCTAATATCTCCTGATGGTGATGGAAGGATTTGTAGGGAAGGCTTCCTGCCGGGCAGAGGCCTGCTGCCTTTGAATAGAAGGCAGCCAGCAGCTCGACGGGCCTCAGCAAGAGATGCCACTGCACCATCGGGAAACTTTGATTTATTATCTGAGAAATTCACCATCCATCTGCATGAAGAGGTCACAGAAGCAACTTTCCTAATGGGAATCTGAGACCCCCATTATTTCCCACTTATTGCTACAAGCATGAAAAATTGTTCCAACTGAGAGAGTTGGACTTTCAGGACTTGTTGCCATGGTTGAATTTATAGGAATATTTAGGAGCAATGCTTAGTGGGGGTTTTTTGGAACCTATAAACTCCAACAATTTTCACAGGTTTTTTTGCTAATTAATGCCACCACTGTGGAAATGGAAGCAGTTCTGCAAACAAGCTGCGACAAATGGGATTTTTATTGCCGGTGGAAAAGCCTGGGGAATAATTAGCGGGTCCGTAGAGATCTCCTGATTACAGACATCTGCATTGGTAATGTCCAGACACAAAGATCGCTGAGGGAAATGTTTCGGGATTTTCACCTTAGGGCACGTTTATGTTGTCAGCTGCACCCTTCAAAATGCAGTCGGACATATGTGGGAAAATATTTTGTGAAATGTTAGACCAAGGAACCTCCTGTTGACTAATCTGGACTAGGGAAACTGGCTTTACTTTCCAGAGTACTGTCCAGCAGCCAAGACTTGAAGCTGTAATATTTTGTTATCTCATTAATCCCGAGTTCACAGAGATATTTCTCAGTGCTGCATCTGAGTTGCTGTGTGATGCCTGAGATGCTTTTGCAGTTATCACTACCTTTTTGAATAGGATGAAGAGGAAACAGCAAGGCTGATTAGTAAAAAACCACATGACTCCTTGAAAATTAAGCACTGAAAAAGGAATTCATGTCAAGACAGGATTTATTAGTTCAGATTGAAGAGTAACTTGATTTGGGATTTTTCCTCTTGCCAAAGTGATTCACAATATAAATTATGGATCTACTTATAGAAATACAGCACTTATAGAACAGCACTCTTCTAAACTGGCTAATAAAATTAATTAATTAATTCCAGGCCTTTGAAGCAGAACTATATGCTAAGGGTTTTTAAAAACCATAATTATTTTCATTTGTAAAGCATTAAAGCACAGTTGCCCCAGTCCTAGACTGGTTCATGTTATATTACATGCCATATAAATCCCAAAGAAAACTCATTCCTTTCCCAAAGAACTTACAGCATAAAGATTGGCTTCTTTTACCGTGTTTGAATATAGAATTTAAAATAAATTAAATTTATAATGCCTATGATTTTACAATACTCGTGACACAAAGTAGGTCTGTCTTGCTTAGAATCTCTCTGTGATGGGATCTTCAATCCCACAAGCCTTGCAGCAGAAAATTCCCCTTAATTTGTATTTAAACCCATCCTTCCCTAGGAAAACCATTAAGCAAATGATTAATTTTAAGATACATTTCAGTCCCAGTGGCATCATTTATCCTACTCACTGGTCAGGCAGTCACTTCCAACAAAGTTAAGTACTGAGCAGACCTAATTCTAAATGCAGGCTGCCCTTCGAGATGTCACGAGAAGCAAGAATTACTGATTCTTCTGGCTTCTAAGCCACTACATACACGATACACAGGGAGAGCTGCAGCCAGGAATGCACCAACATATCAGATATTTCCCAAGATCTCCCTTGCCTGAGCTTTCCTGCTCTCCCTGTGATCAGGGGTGGGGGGATCAGCAAGGAAGGAGAATTCAGAACTGCTGAGGATGCTTTTGTCTTGGATAACTGGAACCTGTGTGACAAGTACGTGTGTATTCATGGGCACTGAGTAGCAGAAGCTGTATTTGTTGCTGTCTGACCCAGGATATTTACAGGCATGTGAAGCAACCTCAGAATGAGGTTTTTAATAACCCTACTCTGAGCCCTTATGAAGTCTTTCCAAAAGTCCCCAGAGACATCTATGATCACATGTATCTTATTGTCAGTGCCTTGGACAGATGGGAAAGTCCCCAGAGGAATTGCTTCAGAGTGGTGTTTACTGATCACAGTGGGGCTGCAATGGCACTGGTTTTGTGGGACATTTGCACTGGTTTTGGGATGCAGGTGAGAGGACACTATAGCTCATAGTGTCCTGCAGACAGGATTTTCCTTTATTCTGGGTAGTCTTTCAAACTACAGACTATTTGCTTGTACAATGCAGATGACTTTGAGCTCCAAGTTGGTCAATTTTTTTTTTCTGAGCTGTATTTAAGGAAATGGTTTGCAGTGGTTAAAGGTATGAGTGTGTGGCATGTATATCTGCTGTTCAGAAATATGATATGAATTCCTGTAAATAAGATATTTAAACATTAATGTGTTTGACTGTTTTCTAATGAGGCTTGTTCACAGGCCCTGCAGGGTTAATTAGGTCCCTAGATCTTATCTTTATTCTATTATACTGAAGGCAAAAACCTCTACAGGAACTGAATCCACTCAAAAAGAGCAAATAAACTAGCTCTAAATGATCACAAACCGACCAAGCTTTTCTGCTTCAGCTCCCTATGTGCCTTCAGGCAATTGGGATTTAAAAGCACTGAGATTACAGGACCATAAAAATACACATTTACATTTACGTGTGGTCACATGCAAAATTTAAGATTTGGAGCAAGCCACAAAGGGAATGTTTAACATAAGTAGCCAGGCACAAGCTGAATTAATGGCACAGCAGCCCCAGCAGAAACACAAGAAAAACATGTAAACCTTCATCTGTTATTAGTTGCTGTAGCCCACACTCCAGAGCACAAGGACTCATGGTCATTAAAGGCTGTTCTTTGCCACGAGATCTTTTAGCTGCCTCATGAATGGGAGCTGGGCAAGCCCTGAAGTGCAGTGATTCACATATGAGAGTCCTTATTTTGCATGTTGTTTCTTTGCTGGATGATTAAATGGCTAATAATATGAAAAGAGTAGCCAGAACCCTCTCCCAACCACTGCCCAGGTGGGGATGCCCTGCAGGAGACTCTCCAGCCTGGCTGGAATACCCTGGGCTGGCAGAAGGATGCAGGCAGTGCTCCCAGGATGTGCATCAGCTCCTCTAGCACTGACAGGGGTTTGCATTCCTGCAGTCCCTGGCCATGCAGGGACTTCTGTTCCAAGCCTTGCACATCTGCTACAGGCAATTCAGGGGCTTGTAGCAACTAAAAACGTGTGAGTGACAGGACGAGGAGGGATGGCTTCAAACTGACAGGTTTAGGTGTAGATATTAGAAATTCTTCCCTGTGAAGGTGGTGAAGCACTGGAGCAGGTTGCTCGGAGAAGTTGTGGCTGCCCCATCCCTGGAAGTGTTCCAGGCCAGGTTGGATGGGGCTCTGAGCAACCTGGTCTAGTGGAAGGTGTCCCTGTGGGACATTGGCAGTGGGGTATTGGAACCAGGTGATCTTTGAGGTCCCTTCTAACCCAGGCCATGCTGTGATTCTGTGAATTCCTTCCCACAGAAGTCCTGTGATGTAATGTAATGCAGACACACTGATGGAAAGCTTCAGGAGAAAACTAACTGTTTTTCCACATGTTGGTACCACACCTAGTAGACTGGCTTTTGGTCTGACATGTCAACTTCCTTGATGCAATTGTAGCACAAGTAAATGTTAGAGATGAAGAGGAACAGATTTTCTTTTTAATTTTTCTCTTTTTTTTTTTCTCCTTGAAACTGTTGTCTTTGCAGGAAATACGTATTTTATTTGTTTTATCACAGGAGTATGCTGTCAGGGAATAAAAACTAGACTGGTTCCTTTTGAGCAAATCTGGGTTCTGGTTGTGTAATTACAGATCTGCTCACATGAACAGGCACAAAAAGGACATAGAGGACTTCCCAGGGGAAAAGTAATGAAGTCTGTTTGTCTTGCAATGCAGTATCATAATATAGCAAAGGAGGCCACGAGAATTTCTCATGCAGGACATTCTTCAGCAGTAAAACTCAACTGTCAGATGAGTTTCAGGAACCAGTTGTCCTGTTGCAAAGTTTTCTCCCCAGCAGAAGTTTGTTTGTTCAGTTCCTTTGCATATTGTGAACTACTCAGCACTTTAGGCAGGGTCTGCTCCTCAGCTGGTCCAGCTCAGCACAGTAATGGAGATCAATAGTGCTGCTACTCAATACCAGCCCTGTATTTAGAATGCTGATTGTTTAACCTTGCTCAGTGGAACGTATTGTACCTTTTGATACCACAGTGGCAGGGAGCTCAAGCTGTAGAGAGAGATCCTTCCACATCAGGCACTGCATAAGCAAAGGGGAAAAAGAACATTCTCTTATGCATGCACTTATTTTTTTTTGCACCTTGATTAGACTAATTGAAACCTGTGGGCCTACTGATGTAGTGAAAGTTAAGCATTTGCAGAAATTCTTACAGGATGGGGGAATAAAGACGTGGATTGTAAGGCTGAGAAAAGAAGAAAAAAATCAGAAGGTCAAGTTGTTTTATCTCTCACTGAAGTTTTCTCCTAGGATTTGTTATGATTTACTGTCATTACATATTACGTAAACAGTTACTGTTTCCATGAAGTGGGAGGTCCTGTTAATCTTCTGTAGCTGTTCAGCATTGTCTGTGAGTTTAATTAGAAATGTAGCTCCTTACTGTACGGGAATGATTGGGAATCTGTACACCCTGTAGCCTCGGGTTATGGCTCTGACCCCATTAAATATGTAGGTGGGGTCTCCCTATTAAGTCAGCAAAGCCAAGGGAAGTTTGAGATGTTTTCTATGCTTCCTGCTGTTGTTTCCTTGTTAGTGGATGCTCTTGACTCATCCAGATTAACAACTGCCTGCCCCCAGGGCACATGAAGATACTCTGGAAGGATTTTCTTGTCGAGTTTTAGGGAATGACTGAATGGCAGGTGTTCGAAAAAAAAAAGCAAATAGAGAATGAAGCCTCCCTTCTTTCCCTAATTCCTTCTAACTCCTTTTCTAAACCACATCTTTACTTCACTCCCTTCCAGCAGAACCCGCATTACTCAGTCATGCAGCCTGTCCACACTTTCTACAACAGCAAAGGCAAAACACTTCTAGAAAATACATTGCTTACAATTTTGTGTTCCTCTTGTTGCAAAACCCTGCAACGAGGAGTTGGCTCCCTCACCTGTGCCCAAAGTTTCACTGACATCAGTGGGAGACTTCCTGAGATGTCTGGGAGTAATTCCCTAATTCCTCTTTCCAGGAGCGATTCCTTCAGTGCTGCCATACCAGTGGAAACCACAGCAGGGTCTCCATCCATACCAGTTGCTGCCCTGGAGCAGATCCTGTGACCTCGTTTCCCACCACTGGGAGTTGTCCCAGCTGGCTGTCTGCGAGGAGGAGGTAAGAGGTGCACAGCAGTCCTCAGCTGCCAAACAGGCACATTTCACTGGTCTCTTGAGAATACTTTCCTGTTGTGGAATTGTGATTTGCCTGGCTAGGTAGGCCAGCAGCTGGGTGATTGTCCATCTGCTTGTTCTCCAGGTCAAATATTAGTCCCTCTGCCTCCTCTCTAACAATGGATTTTCTCCAAATGCACTTCTCAAAGAAGAACATTTCTTCCTTCTCCTCTTCTGCACCAGAAATACTGTGAGACGAGTGACACAGATGGGCAGGACAGGAATTTAGGCACACTAGTATCAAAAGTAGAACCTATTGTTTGGGTTGATTTTTAAATGTAGTTTTTCTTCAGTGGTAAATGAAACAAAGCACACAGTTACAGCAAGATGACTACACAGTGTCAGAGAGAGAACCATCACATCTGCAGGGTGAAGACACCTTGGCTGCTGCCTGGTGAGACCTTCCCAGCAGACAAATGCTTCCCAGGGAACTTCTTCCATGAGAAATCTTCCAGCTTCTCATGGCTTTTGTTGCTACTTCTGCTCCACACAGACCATATACCTTTGTTTATTGCTGTCGATAGAACTTTTAGTTTCTATAGATGGGGATGTTTGAGCTGAGTGTGGGGTTTTTTGTACAACTCTTACAGAGAAAAATAGTTGAAATAGATTTTAGAAGTAGACGAAGTAATTCTTAATTTGTTTCTTTAGGGTTTCATTTTCCTCATGCAAGTTATTCATAACTCCCACTGAAGCCAATAAATTCCTAGTCCTTCAAGGCAGGAAAGGCACTGAAATCAATAGGAATTATTTGTATCCCACAGTGGGGGAATAAGCCTCCTGGGAAACTGTGGATGTCCTGTTTGCCATAAGCAATCCATTACTGCTCTGCCAGTAATAATCAGTCCAGGATTTGTATGAATCTCTATTATTATTTAAATGTACCTGTGCTGTCATTCTCATTTCTTTCTAATATGAAAGTAACTGATGCAAGTTAAGAAATTATGTTAATATATAGATTTCTGCTGACACTTAGTTTATGGCTTATCTTTCATTGCCTCTGTTATAGCACTTGTTGCCCTAAGATTCACTGTTATGTCCAGGCCTGCTGCAGATCTCTTCTCCTCAGGATTTCACCCATTGCTCGTGAGAATTTCAACTTCTGGATAAATAAATATTTTGGGTCAGGTCTTAAAAACACAGAAGTCCTTATTCACATGTTATTTTTGGAACGTGCCCATGTCTTAGTGGAACTCTCATACCACAATAGCTGATGGAAGGAATAGAGAAATGTAACTTCATGTCTTAGCTTTGAAGGTCAGAGGGGAGGAGATGGGAGAAGGAATAGACAGATCTAGTGACTGAGCTTTCCCTGCAGAGGAATAAAAAGGGGTTTAGTAGTGACAGTATGAGCACAGTGTCAAATGCATCTTCCAAAGAGAGCTAAAAATCCTGTCAGTCTAAAACAAACTGATGTTCCAGCTCAGGGGGAGCTGCAACAAGCTGAACTCCCCCCATCCTGTCCCTCTTGGCCTTTTGTTCTAGGAACAGATGTCCCTTCTCCCCCAACTGTCTTCTACTTTCAGAATTAAGAACTTGGGCTCTGAACTTTTAATTCATGGTTGCCTTCATAAGCTTTGCTATTCCTGGACTGTGAGAGTAACTTCTTTGTTATTCTTCTAATTATCAGTCTCTTCCTGTGTTGCTTGTGTAAAAGAAAAGAAAACAAAACTGGCTTTGCTGACTCGTTGGGCCTGTGCTGGACAATCCCAACTGCCCAGATATTTAACCCTCTATCCAATTTCTAACAGCACATAAGCAGAAAAGGTTTCTGGAGTGGAATACTTCCTGTCTTCAGGAAGAAAAATGATGTGGTACTTAACAGAGAATAACAGTTTAAAACCATCTTTAAATAGCAGAATTGAAAATTGATCCAGAAAAAAAAAAGAGAGCAGAGAAAATGTTTGGGATAAAGTGCTTAGCATTTCATGCCATCAAGAGAGATAAGGTTTTGTTAAATATATTCACTTTAACAGGTGGCTTTGACAGTGCCAAAGATATTTTCCACACTCATGCTAGTGAACTATGTTATTCTTAATTCCCTCCCAGACCTCTTAAAATAAGGAGGTACAGACTAACTGCTCAGACAACCAAGAGCAGGCCTGTGGGACTTGGAAAAGGAATGGCAAATCATCAGGTGTGATTGGTGGGCAAGCAGAGGGTGTCTGTATAGATCTGTGATCATTGTGGGCTCAAATTTGGCACTTTCACCCCATGAGTTGGGCATCTTGGTGAAGATGACCCAGTGGAGAGAGCAACACAGGTTTGTAATCACAGATGGGATGGGCTGTTCAAGGTGAAGGCATTTCTGCCTTATCAGCAGAGCATCACAGAACCTTAATGAAGACAGACAGAAAGAGCTGAGTAACAGAAATCATTGAAAACCTTCTAGTTGTACTGTCAGACAATTAGGGAAGAATTGCCCCCTGGTTTTCCTGGCAACTGAATAAAATATTATTACAAAACATAGCCAGGTTGAGGTCAGATAGTAAACTTATGATTTATAAAGAGAGACTGCAATTATCAAATACCCTGCAATGACTTTAACCATGGGATTTATACACCATTACATCTTTTAAAAATACCAAATGAGAGTCAGACATATGATCATGTCCTTATGTGATATAAACAGCCATAAGCTGATTGAAGAGATTCACTGGGGTTCTTTGCCTCTCTCATCTTCCAAACAGCAAAGGCCCCATCAGATGCTTCATTTCATGGAACAGGGGGATTCTTCAGCATATGCTTTGTGCAATGACTATTATTTTTCTTCAGACAGCCTTCCAAATGCTTGCAGGAGGGGATTGTGGCAGCATGGAACCTGGCCGTGTTCTGGAGATTCCTCACTTGTTGCTTCCACTGCTATCTTCTGTGAAACACTAACTTGTTCATAGGGTTGCTGTAGAATATTGATCAGAGGAGAAAATCATTAACACAAAGTAGTTTTCCACATCCTGCCACATAGCTGTTTCATGCAGTTGATGTTCAACTGTGGCAGTGTAGTGTTTGGGATGTGGAAGTCTCTTTTAGTCAAATATTACAAAACAAGGGCCAAATCTCCAGCTCCTGCAAATGCCCTGGCATTTGCTCATTTCTGTTCAGCTGCATTGATTTTTCACTCTCCGAAGATCCTCGTCCCTGTGAAGCTTCCAAACTGTGATAAATACTGTCTCACTACAGAGCTTTCCAGTGATCAGTTGGAAGCCTGAGGTCCCCTGGCTCCATCTGGGTAATAAACTGCAGATGCTGGATGCCTCTCTCTACCTGATGAGCTGTCAATGTGCCGGATAGATGAGCTGTCAGGAAACAAAAAAGGTTTCATGTTGAAACATCGTTTTTTTCCTTCATAAAGAAAAAAAGAAGTAAAACCGATTCTGTGGAATGCCTTGATTTCACCAAATCAGCATTTCTGTCCAGTGAGTGCTGGTTCTAGGAGAAGCCAGAGGCCCTGGAAGTTCAGCTGAGTTTTAGAACTGTGCTACTGTAGCGCTTTTGAGCGAGGTGGGTTTGGGGACTCAACAGCTAGAGACTGGTTTGTTGCATTGCACGGGCAGAATGGTTCAGCAGTGAGTCATGAGGCAGCCGGGAAACAGGGGGAGAGTTCAGTGGGTAGGGTAAAGGCCTCGAGGATGGAAAAGTTGGTGCTTGCAGAGACTCATTTCAGGATCCCTGAAGCACTTGGCACTGCAGGATTTTAATGTATACAGTTATTAGGTGGTGCTACATGGAAATCAATGACTGTGGTGGTTTGTGTAAGGACAGAATGCCAATGTAGTAGACAGTGGGTATGGGTTTTGGAGTTTCCATTAAGGGAATGATAGTGGAAAATGTGGTACAAATTAATCATTGTGCTAGAGGTAATCATTTCAAACACTTTGCTCTACTTTGATTTCTATCTCCTGCTGTCTCTTAGGAGGATTCCTGTGAAGAACCCTAAGTTAATGGAACTGGCTCCTGCCTCTCTAGCATGCAGTGAGAGAGCTATGCTGTTTATTTCATTAAGAGTTAGACTAGGCCTTTAGGAAGAGAGAGTTTAATTACTCCTAATAAATTCAGCTCACAGATTCTTTCCTCAGCTTTGAAAATCTCTCCGGTAAAGGCAAAGATGTTTTTAAACAGAACCAAACATCCACAAAAACGATTAAAAATCTCCATCTCTTAACATCTCTTTCCAGCACAAAGGTGGCCCTAGCAGGGATGTTTAATGTTGAGGCTGACCAGGACATGGGCAGTCTCACAGCTTTTGGGCCAGTTGACAGCAGAGGAGAGTTCCCGTGTGAATGCTGAGCACTCCAGCTCTGCCGAGCCAACCCGTTTCTTCAAAGACCAGACAGTGCTGAACTTAGTAACGTGAAAAATGTGACTTTTAAAAATTCTATTTTAAGTCCACAGCTGGATTTTCAGTCAATTAGGATGTTTCTTTTCTTGTGCTTTCTGGTTAAAATATTACCTTAAGTCAACCAGCTAATGTTTTAGCCCGCTTTTAAAATGCAGAAAGTCAAGTTTGCACTTTTTACACTTTTCAAGAACAAACTTTTTGATTTTTTAAACATAATTTCTCTACAGGGGTAGTGATCAGGATCTGAGATTTCTCTTCTAAGTATTTGCTTATTCCTACTAGAATGGAATATTTAGCCAAAATATCACTTTTAATGTCAGTGAGATATTGCAAGTCTTCTGAATAACTGCAAATTGCAGGTCAGGTTGTACCTCCATCTAAAATGATCCTGACTTAGAAAAAAATTATTACCAGTATGAAAGAGCTCAAAAAAGCTTTTGGTGTCAGAATTAGCCTCTAGAACTGTATTTTGGTTTTCTATTACAGGGCACATAGTGATGGTCTGGTTTTCCCAGGGTTTCAGTCAGACTGTTTGCCAGCAGGCAGTTTGAGTTAGACTGCATTGCAAACCAGTGCATTACCTTATAAAGCACTGAGTAAAATTTTGTGTCTTCTGCTACAAACTATTATGTCTTAACAGCATTTCCTTTTCCTCTGGGTGAAAATTAAGGGTGAAAAACAGAAGATGCCTTTGTAACACTGGTTTCTTGTTCTAGTGAGATTGTCCAAGTTCCTTAGGTAGGCCATGCTCCACCTCACCTGAACTAGGTAGGACTAAGCTTAAGAATCCACCTCCTGACACTTCTGAAGCAAAAGCCACTCACCACCCTGTCACTGCCTTCCTTCTTTACTGTTGACTGAGATTTTATTTAGGACATACCCATGGTGTCCTCTCCAAGTCCAGGACTCCCTGACTTGACCGACATCAGTTTTTCTTCCATTAATCAGGGGTTGTTGTCTGCACTGAGACTTTGGTGCTGCAGAGGACTATATGTTGACAATTTGTTTACACTCTTGCCTGGGACAGTTCTATTACTGATAGCTGAGTGCCAGATGAAAGGGTAGCACAGCCTTGGTCTGGTCTACAGAGACTGACACACGTTTTATTGGAGGCTTGCAGAAAAGGAACTATATTCTGTGGGTGTTGAGACTGACGCTTGCTAGAAACCTCTGCTTTGTATGATTTTTCTCTGTACATGCCTTGAAATCACACAATGTTTTACCAGAAGCCTGAGATCTAATAGATATCTACATTTCTATATCCAGTTATTCCTGTGTTAGTTCCATGTATCACGGTCAAGAAAGCAAGACAAAAAGAGATAAAGGGAAACAAAAAGAGAATGTGCCAAAGAGTGGTTGGGGAGAAAAGGGGAGGTAGAGAAACCAACCTATTCCAGTGGTTATTTAATTTAGGCACCAGAGTATTTGCTTTCTATAATATCTGTTGTTTCAGGCACATGCACCATCTTTTGAAAGAGAAATGTCTTTGAAGATAAATCCAGTGCAGAGGTTTGTGTGTGTGTGTGTAACAGGAGCATTCTAAATGACCTTTAAGGCAAGGTTAATAGCTACCTGTATTTTGTCATTTCCTCTGCTATGCAGTGGAGAGATTTTGAAGGTTATTGCCCCAGATAATTGATGGAGATAGAAGGGTTGAGTGTGGATCTTATATCCTGTAACATCACTGTAGACTGTATATCACAGTAGTAAGCAGCAAGAATAGCTGAATGCGTAGCATTTCCTGCTATGTTTCAGAGAATAATACTAAAAACTACTGTGTTTTCCACACTCTGAAACACTGAGAAGATTTACAATGAGGCTGTAGCTGTTAACACAAGTCCAAAGAAAGAATAGTCCACAGGCCCTATTTCTCTCAGAACTATTCTGTAAGGCCAAAAGGGTCTGGTTTTTTGGCCACAGAACAATAACCACTGATTGACTATGACATCTCTGAGGCGTCATTTAACCAGTTTGGTTGCAGATCCCTCTCAATCCTTCCTGGAACAGAGCAGGGATATGCCCAGCCCTTGTCTGAACAGAGAAATTGAGAGAAACAGCCTTGTACCTGCATGTTACACAGTAACAAGTGAACACATGAGCTGGCATTAATAGCAAAGGGGAGATTGTCCCTGAGCCCCTCAGTAACACCCTCCTTCCTCCCCTGAATCAAGTCAAGCCTGCTCGAGAGCTACTGTTTTGGTGCAGAGGGGTAACATGTATTGCAAGACTGGGGTAGTAAAAGGAAGTCCCTACTTTTCAAGCGTAGCCACTGAAGCAGCACAGAGCACAGACCTTTCTACCAGTCTTTCACTGCAGTTTTGGTACTCTTTCTGTCTCTTTTCTGTATTGGTAAGACAGATCACAAGCCTGGAAAAATTAATAACAGTGCTTAAAGTGTTGACATATTTAACATTTTGCTCTGGCAAAAGTGAGGCATGGGAAGAAAGATAATTTCATATTGAAAAATGGTGAAATTCTTAAGGTAAAAATGGCACTAGTGGGCGTTATTGGCCTTGCCTGCCTTTCCTGGGGATTCTACTCACATTCCTGTGCGTGTCAGGGCAGTGGGTCAGCACAGTTGGGACTGTCACTGGCTGTCTCCATCTGCACCAGGCCTTACCTGCAGTCTAATGGCCTGGCCTCAGCTTTCTGTGAAGTTGGCTTGTGGTCTGAGCTCTGGGCTGCCCCTGGGCTGTCACCCTGGATCTGCTGTGCTCAGCTCTCTGATGTGTCCCCTGGCCCAGCTCCTGCACCCTGACATGGCTCTTCCCTTCCCTTGTTCTCAAGGCTAGGCTGGATTGTTCCTTCTCGATTCAGGGCCAGCGTTTCAAAATACTTGAGCTGTTAGGTGCCTCCTCTCTGCATAAGAGACATTTCTTTTGCTGAAGGTGGTGTGATGTCTCCATCGTCCACGTATGCAACCCATGACAGGTATCTGACCTCCTCCTCTGTGAGTCAGCTTCCAGGAAACCTGCATCAGGAATTCCAGGTGCAGCGTGGATACAATTCAAGGGAAGGTGTACTTGTTACCTCTTCAATGTGTTCATCAGAAAATGCTTTAGCTGTTCCAGCTTTGTTAATTTTCCCCAACTATTAAACCATCAGTGTTTGTAATCCTGTGAGCTGCCAAACAGTGAACAAGCTCTTGGCGTGGTCTCACGTCGTTTTTTGCTTTACACTGGCAAGTATTTAATTGTTTGGGAGTTAGTCCAACATACACTGCCCTTCCCATTATTGATTGCTGGAGCAGCCAACTTGTTTTGTAACTGCCTGTTTTAAAGACCGACAACTGCATTTGAAGTGTATAGTCTGTATTTTGTCAGCTGCAGCAGGGAAACATCTTTGGAACTGGATCACATAATGCACAGACCTGATAGATGGACTCAATTAAATCAACAATAATACAGTAGTTGGCACACTCAGTGTAGCTACTCTGATCCTGCTCTAAAATTTTTCCAAATCCTTTTTATTCTCCAGGCCTCTGATCAAAACTTTAGGCCCTTTATAACCCTAATTCAAACATCACTTCAGAGGTTAACACATTTGAACTCCCAAAGCAATGCTTTTAACTTCTATCTTGTGGTCAATAAGAGGCTAAGTCTATCTATAAACAGTGTCAGATGGTGTCTCACACGTTGCACTTAAGAAACCTTACTCCTGATAGTTCCTTGACCTTGGTGGCCTTGCAGACTGGCCAGTTTAAATGACACTGAGCAGGGTACCCACGCAGAGATCACTCGCTTGATACTATAAAGCTGACAGCAAACTGGCAGTGCTCAGGGTGGGAGGAAGGAGGCAGGAGAGCATCTGAGGGAAGGGAACAGTGAAGTCTGCCCCAAAGCAGCAGGTCAAGATAATTACAGGATTTTTTTCTTCCTCTTGAGCATATATTAGCTGCACACACGTGTTCAGAGAAACAGAAAAGCAGATTTGTTCCCAGTGGTTACTCTCTCTATTGTGCCTGGTAGTGTTGTGTGTTAACATAATGCTAGGAATTACTTGGGACAGAAGGAGTATTGGTGTTAAGCAGCACTGTCATTGGCAAACAAAGCCTGGATCTTCAGCTGGTGTAAAGGCAGGAAGATTTTGTGACATCTGGGGGTGTTAGGTTACTTTGTACTAGCTGAGGATCTGGTCCAGAGAACCACAAAGAAGAATTCAGTGTTCAATTCTTTTTGCAGATCTTCTGAAAGAAAAGTGACTATGAGTGTGATAAAGGTGAAACTGTGTGAGAGAATTCAGGTTTGTTATTTCAAAGCACTTAGTTGCTAACCAAAGCTGTTCTCAAAGTATTGTGAAGCCTACCAGTGTCCAACACTGAAGGGAGAAGGTTTTTCATCTTGATTGCTTTGGTGAGGATGACAGCCCAAAATCTGGGGCAAGGTAGAGTCAAGCCCTTTTCATTCTTCACAGAGTTCTGCCTTAGAAAGTAATGGATGTAATCCCTGCACATCCAGCCTCTATCCCTAGATCTCATGCCAGATTCGTGCTGGGTGATTTCCATCAATTGCAAATATCATGTGCTGTACAGCTGATGTGCTCCTACTGTAGCTGCAGCCCCATTAGCAAAGATGGTCATATATCCTTTTGTCAAGAGCTGAACCAGAACAGGGCTGGCTTTGCTGCTATAAATAAGGCTGTAGGGGCAGCTTCTGAAAGCCAGCTGTGTCCATCAGGATCATTTCTCTTCATGCACCTGATGGATCTGGCTGTGCTGTCACGAGCCTGTCATACACATGCAGCCTACAATCTATTTCTGAGCTCTTGAGCACATAAAATATTTATTCCACATGCCTCTGTTCCACAGCAGCATACATTTTTCAGTTATATATTGTGGGAACAACTTGAGCATGCCCTACCTAAAAGTCTACATATGCTGAGCTGGTGGGAAGGATCAGAGTAGGGGGGAGAGACGTTTCAGCCATGCTCACATATTTCAAAGGCTCCCATTTCTTAGCGTTCACAACTGCAAGTTGTTTGATCACTGAATTGTTAGAGCTCAAGTTTGCAGAGGATGATACTGGGAATATGATTGATTAAATTTTTTTCTCTTCTTCCCTTGCTTGGTGATGTGAGGCCTGTGAGCCTGATTTAGTTTATGGAAATTAATCAAAATATCCATGGGGACTACATGACAGAAATAGGGATTTGTTTCCCAGATGCAAAATACTTTCAGATTGCGTATAGTGTCTGTCTATTTGTGGGTGAAGGGAATGAATGTAGAAAATCAGACACCCAAGTTTCAGAAATTAATGAACTGAGACTGCCTGGTTAAAAACCAGATAAATTTTAATTTAAGTTAAATTTTACGTCAAGGGCTTATGATGGCAACTACTGGACAAACTTAAAGTGACAAACAGGAGAAGACTGTGGCTATTGTCACCTTTTTACAGTGATTAAATGAGAAGATGTGTAGTCAATATGATGAAATTTTGCATTATTTTCCCCTCCTACTTTCTGCTTCACATTTATTATAAGTTGAGTTACAATGATTACCATAACTTGGGCTATTCCTTCTTCGAACGCAGTTGCCCAGAAATTCTTTCAATAGTTGATGCTGTCAGAAGCAGGTAAACTGTTTATACAGCTGATTCCTGTTTAGTAGGTATAATGTTACTGTTATTTATTTTGTAGAAAAACAGTGAAGTTTTTGTTTAACTCCAAGTTTATTTTCTTAGGGAACAGCTGAAAAGCTTAAATAATAGTAAATCTTTGTTTTTGTTTTTTTTCTAGCTATTTTACCTTCAGAAAATCTAATTTCTGAATATCTTTTTCTGTTTGGTTTTGAGAAATTTTCAAAGCTGTAACATTTGACTTTGCTGATGCACATGTCCCCAAAGCTGTGTCAAAACCTTTTTGAAATATCTTCAACTTGTTCTTCAAATGGAGAAGCAGCAATATTTTCATCACCTGATTAATTTTTTCCATGTTACTCCTGACCAAATGACAGGTTCATTGATCAGTTCCTTTGTCTATAAACAGAGTTTAAACATCACTTTTAAATGGAGAAGATAGACCAAACAATCTGATAAGGACTCCTGATTGTGTACACTGCATGTCTCCTTGTAATTGCATAGCTCTGGGCTCACTGGTTGTGGTACCTTTATTATTAATAGCATAAATAGACTCTCCATTCTGTGTTTCTGTAATTCCTCTGCTGGACTGACTTCAACAGGCAATTTTGTAGGTCTTTGACTATAACCTGTACCTAGATCATCTGTGTCTCCACCTCCAGATTCAATCCTTTTTCCTGGAAGGATACACAGAGGAGAATCAGATTCCTTATCATCTGGGTGTGTTCTGCAGTGCTCCAATAAAAGGTGTATCACAGCACGGTGATCTCTCAGAAGATGAGAGGGTGGTTGTGCAAGCTACTTGCTGATCAAATAAAAAACATCTGCCTCTAAACACTGGCAATCAAAACAAAGGATGGGAGAAAAGTGCTCTCAACTCTCATTTATTCTTAAAATGGCACGATGAAGAGCTCACTGCTCCACCTGCCCGTGGATACAAAGCAGCCTTTTGTCTGTCAGTGTTTGAAATTAAACCCTGGTCAGGCTAGTCACTTAATTACAGGACCACCTTTTCTTTTTTGAGTCAATTCTTCCTTTCTGAAATGGCCTTGTTCAGGACTGAAAGCAGCATAACAGGAACTAGAGAGATGCAGAACTTTGAGAAGGATTTTGGTCTTTACCGAGTACTTTTCTTCAAGGTGAGGTGTAAAGTTTTGAGCTCATCTCTAATGAGCACTGTGGCCTAGGTGGGGACAAGAGCTCGATTTTACCTTCCCCTTGTGGAGGTTAGAGCTTGGATAGGGACAACTGACTCAGTGCCTCTCCCAGATGGGTGTTCAGTGGGGATGGGGCAAGTCAAGTAACTGCAGCTCTATGTGTGGCAGAGATAGCCTGAGTTCCCCAGGAGAGGAGGGAGGCTTCAACCACACAGGACAAGTGTAAAATGTTCTTCTCACCAGGGAACTCAAAATAAACACTGTGATAGTTCATGTCCCGTGTTCCCTTGCTGCTTGAGAAAATGTAAAGTAAGTGCCACCTATAAGCTGGCCTGGAATTCCCCACTTGATGCTTTAAGCATTTCCTTGATGAGTGGAGGAGAGATTTGATTGTCTCTATCTTTGGAAGGTGATGGAAATACTCCAGAAAAGCATGTGCCAATTACATGCATTAATGTCTCCAGCAAAACCCAATTCTGAGCTGAGGATACTGTGCAGACAACACCTCCTGTCAGAGCACAGAGCCTAAAACAGGATTGTGGGGCCTGACACCAACGAGTGAGAGCTGAAGGGACATAGATACCTACAGTGTCCTGTGAACTTCCCAGGGCCTGTCACTGAGAGGCAAAGGCTCTTTGTGGATGAAGCTGGTGTCTCTGAATCCCTGACCTCAACAGATTTTGTCTTTGTTACATAAGAGTGAGAGTCCTGCCTCTAAAATAAGAAAGGGGAAGTATTTGTGATCACTTTTGACAGCTACGTGCAGGATTTACACAGGGATGTTTGACCTCCAGTTGTTTTGAGGAGCAAGGAGTCTGTCTTACATATTGAGCCTTTGGAGAGGACCCCAGATTTGGATTCAGTTATGAAAATAAGGGTTTATATGCTTATGGAAACAGTGAGAATATAATTATGTATTGACATATAAAGTGACAAGTACTTCTAATATTATCTGGTGTTTTATATAATAGTAGGAATGAACACAAATACATAGGAAAGATGTGGCTATCCTACCCCTTTTTGTCTAGTCTCCTAGAAAGTTGCACTGGAGGTTAATTAACCAAAAGGAAAAGTCCTGGGATCTGTCTCTTTGTTGGCATAATTCATTTAGATATGAATGTACATCAGCTCAGCATCTGATCTTTCCTATCAGGAGAAGGGGTTTGTGTCCAGCAAGGGTCTGTAACCCTTCAAAAGACTTGCAAAAGCCAACAAAATGCAGCTATGGAGAGAAAATTGTTGACAACTCTGGACAGCAGGAGCAGCTGTAAGTGTGTGCAGCTTTAGAGATAAAACTCTTCCCTTTTTTCTCATCTCTTGGTCAGTGTCAGAAGAAAGCAGCTCGTTCTGAGCTGCTTTGCTGTTGTCCTGTGTAATGTTCCACAAGGCTGGCTGTTTGGGCCAGGACACAGGCATGGCTCATTGAGATAAAGAGGAGTTCTGGAGAAGAGTGAGGGCTGTGAGAGGCATCCAGCCAAGCTGCTGTACCTGTTACCTCCCTGGGGATAGTCCCAGTTGTGGGGACTGCTCCATTCTCCCTTGGGTTGCAGAGACTGGGTCAGTCTGAGGAGGTTCAGTGGGCAGTGAAGCACAAATACATCTGCCCTTGGCTCATGTGACTTGTCAAAGCCAAACTGCCTCCAGTGAAGCTCTGTGGGTTTTGTAGCAGCTGAAGAACTGGCCCAATAGGACATGAAGAGCTTCCTACTGCAGATGAAGCAATTCACCACTCACTTCTATTATTAGCAGTTGGAGGCTTTTTGAATCAGGAAGAATGGCAAAATTGACTTCCTTTTTGTTGGGCTCTGAAGTTAAAAATGGGCTGTTGTCACCAGCAATGTTGAAAAATACCTCCTGCTTTGGGAAAATATCCTGCAGTTGACTTGTATTAATTATTTACTTATTAAGCAGCCATTACTGATGATGGGGAGATGTGGAATGTTAACATACTGCTTAATAAGGCTGAGAGATTAATTTAGGGAAATTACAACATATTTTTGAAAATTACAATAGAAGTTTGGAGTGCCCTGGACTCCAGTGTGACACAAACTGGGACTGCGAGCCTTAGGATCTGAATTCAATTTGTGACTGTCACTGACACCCTGTGTGACCTCAGGGAGCTTATATAATCTCTGTGTGCCCTGTTTCCCTTTTGTTGAGGGAGAAGAAAAGAAAAACTTTCTGTTTGTCATGTTTGCCTGCTTGGAGTTGGGGCCACTGATTCTTTCTGCATGGCACCAAAAAGAATGAGACCCGAGTCTCTCTGTGAGGGGCCCTGGGCTTTACCATAGAAGTAATTTTTAAAAGAACAAATTCAGTAATATCTGCAATGTTGAATCCCAAAGCAAAATTAGAACAAGGCAGCTCTGGGCTTGTACACACAATGCTGTTTTTTTAATTACTACTTCAATCATTCATTATTTTTAAAACTAAATACACTGATGTTTACAAAATAAATAACTGCATATTTTATTGTCACCAGCGAAGTGCTAAAAGGAGAAGAAAGGAAATCCTGTAGAGAACTTCTCCAGTGGGAGATCTCTTCAAGATGAAGCTGCAGAATTGGGTCCAGCATTTACCCAGAACTGCTCAGTTTAAAGCACAAATGCTCTATGTTCTCACGGTTATAGGAGCAAGTGCTGCCGTGCTCTGAAAGCACAAGGGTGCAGTTCTTCATCTTCTGCACTTCCATGAAGTGTTGGAAGTTGTCTCTCATGGTTCCCTTGGTTTGTGCCTCAGAGGCCTGACATCCCCACTGGGTTTGGGAGTCAAAGCTCTGTGTCTCTGGAAACTGCATTGCCCGTGATCCAGCAAGTTGTGTGTGTTCCTTGGGGGCCTGGGTGTTTAAGAAACACATCTTCTTCCCCTTCAGAGATGCAAAACAGCTGAATAGGGTGACCTAAGACAGTATATCATGAGATTCCCTTGGATTCACAATCAGCCTTCTGCCCCAGATACAGATGGCAAGGGATGAGAGTAAATCCCTGAGGGTAAGGACCCATATGCCCGTGTGTGTTTGCCAGTTGTACAGAGGGTCACCCGCTGCAGCACCTCTTTAAAAACTTATCATTAAGCCCATCTCCTTTGTGAACTTCCTCATTATCATTTCATTGTGTCGTGCGGCCCTGGCCGGGCGCAATGAATATTGACTTCATGCTTGCTTTTCTAATTGAATTACAGGGGAGCAGGCTGAGCCACTGAAGTTTCCTGCCTGCAGTCCTGCTTCCCTGGCAGCCAGCTGAATAGGGGCTGAAAGAAAAGCTGTTTGCTTGGGCATTATGGATAACAGAGACCTGTCACAAAGCTGCTACAATGATTTATTAAAAGACAGAAGAAAATGAGAAAGAGTCTTGCTCACTTTCAGCACCAGCTGCTTGCTTTGCTTGCCTTCTTTCCCTTTTCTTTCTTCCTTTTTTTTTTGTCTTTATCTCTTTAAAACTTTTTTGCTTTCTCTTTCATCCTCTCTTTCTTTCTTCCTCTCCCTCTCTCTCTCCTCTTCCTGATCTTGCCTTATCAAAAATACTAAGAAAAAGTCAGAGAAAAACACATCATTAGAGCAAATGCTTCAAGCAAAAGGCATCATTCTCTAACCCTTAAGTCACAGTCCCTGCCTAAGACAGATGTGTTTATCATTATGGTCAAATCGTAACAAAGCTCATCACTGTAACTTCTCCAGCAAACAACATCCCATACATGTCCCTACAGTGTCAGCAAGTCTTATTTAGGAAATCCTGCTGGAAAACACACGGCACTCTGTAGTTTACCTTTTCTTTTATTGAATTGAATTGTCAGACTCATACTGATGTAACAGGAGTGGAGCAAAGCCAAGTCTCAGTGGCTTTGCTAACACGTTATACTTTCTAGTTTGCCAACAATTCAATTTGCAGTGGTGCAGCACAATGGGGAAGCTCTAAGGGTTGGTCATGGCTTCTTTTACCAAAAAACCCCAAAGCTCAGCTCATGATGCTTGATCAACATGAGGATCACACTCTTCTGTTGGGCCTTTTTTCTCTCTTTTTTTAGTTTGCACTTGCCTTTTTTTTAACTTTAAAAGTTTGATTCTGATCAAATAGTAAGATAAAGAAGCATAATTCTATTGAGTTACTTAGGTAGAATGTTTAGCTCGAGGCTGATGGACTAGGACTACAGTTGTTTTGGATTTTCATTAAAATCTGTGTTGGTTTATACTCCTTATAGTTTGTTAAAGGCAGCATTTCTGAACTTTGGGTGGGGAGAGAAAAAAACCCAGCTCTGGTTAGGGCTAGGCCGGGTCAAAAAGTTTCCATCCAGGCTGTTGCCTACAACATCTACTTCCTTGGATTCATTTTAACTCTCTCAAACCAGAAGACTTTACCCCAGAGAAATCTGTGTGCCCTCAGATCTCCAGCTGGACTTTGGAAGTTTGATACACTGTTAATTTAAAAAAAAAATCACCCAAAAACAGTGGGGGTTCAGCTCTTTTCAAATGACTTACTCAGATCTGACTTTTCACAGAACTGAATTTGACTCTGTTCTTCCCATTCTCAGGTTATCATCTAAATATATACTTTGTTTAATTAAGTAATTATTGTTACCTTTCCTGATTCCCTGTCTATTTTGTTGTTCTGTATTATTTTATTTCTCCATTTTTATAGCCTTCCACTTTACTTTTCACATTTTTTTAAATCTTCTTTTGTCCAATTCTGATTAGCCCCAGCATGGAGGGTTGCAATAAATTACTATAGAAAAATCTCACTTTTCAGTGGCTGGCACTTTCCTTAGATTTAACACTTCTCAGTGATTAATCAGGATTTAATCTTTGTTTGGAATAAGTTTATTGGTGACTGCTCTTTGGTAACCACTAAGCTGTTTGCAAATAAAAGGGAGGGTTTTTTCTGACCTCATTGAAGATAGGGCAACAGGTGGATTTATTCTCAGGTTTACAGGACTTGAAAGGGCAAACACAGAGCTTCAGCCAATGCTTTGCATTTCAAAGAGCACTTCCATGGGGCTTATGTGTGTTTGGTAGGTACACTCCAGGTTGAAATGGAATAACTATTGACTGAGGATGAAGGGCCTTGTAACTTAATAAATGACCTTCTGGCATTTGGATGATTAATATTGTTGGGGAATAGTAGATGATTGAGTTAATTTTCTCATGTGTCTTGTCCAGTCCTGATTTTTGCAGCTCTCTGCTGAGTGGCCATCAGTGAATCAATTCCTCTTTCCCACTCTTCTAGTGTTTGTTTCCCTGCCTTGTCCAGTTTTTGAGGATACTGTCCATTAAGCACTTGTCAGTCAAATACTTGTATTGGAGGTCACTGTTTTAGCTGCTGGTTCCATTTTCTCCCCTCAGTTGGTGCTGTGGTTGGTACCTCCGCTGGTACTGGAATGGGTATTGTTCCCACAGAGGACTGAGACTCTGCAAAAACTCCTGTTAACTTCACTGGGACCAGGATTTCCTCCACCTGCTTTGGAATTCCTGTAAAGAAAGCCTACTGCCTGTGTACATATCTAGGAGAAAATGTAGTTATTAACACCTGGGATTTAAAATGCACGGCATGGGAACCATAAGCAATTAATGTACTGAAAAATGGCATTGCAATTTCTCTCAGCAGAAAAAGACTTTAAGTAAACAATCACAATTTTCCCACATGTTTATCTTAGCTATGTCATAGATTGAAGAATTGAATATAGTTTTTTTGTGGCTGACTAGTTGGCCTGAGTAACAATTGAGCCTTTGAAGCAACACAAGTGGTTCTGCCCATTTGCTTAGATTTGGGGTCACTGTAGAAAGGAAGTTTTATAAGCCACCTACACACTATTTCCGCCTGGAATTGGAGAGAGAATCTTACTGGATTACAGGCATTTCCAACCCAGGAACCGGTTTAACTTCGCGATTCATTCCCCGAAGTTGGAGACAGGAACTGCTTTGTGTGGCACTCTCCCATCAGGGCTGGTACCATAAATCAAGATGAATGTCTTTCTGAATGACTTGCTGCAGTTCAGCCGCAGGATTTGGGCTTGGGGCAGCAACCACTGAGTGAAGTGCTCTGGCCCATGGCATTCGGGAGGTCAGCTCCAGGGATCACGATGCTTCCTCACAAGGCTCTGAATCTTCACATTGTATATTGTCTGTGTTACAAAAGTGTGCAAGGAGCAGAAAGTTTTTAATGGCTAGTAATTTATTTTCAGCAGCAGAGATCCTTGTGACTGCCCGAAGTTTGGTATGTTTTCTGAAGGAGAGAAGGGAAAAAAAAAAATCCTTCCACTTTGAAAAGCACATTGCTTTGACCAGTTCTTCTTTATGTTGGCAGGGATCCTGTGTTAGAGTGAGTTCCCTGAAAGGCGACCAAATTGCCCACCACAGACAACTATGATGAATAACACTCCCTGTCTTTCCAAAAAGCATTGCTTACAGTCCCTCATCCAGTCCCAGCACCCTGCAATGTGCAGTGCATTTGGGTTTTAAATGGTTTTTACAAGCTATTATTGCCATTCAGCAAAATCAATCCTTGAGAGCAAGGGATCCTTTGTCAAGTCAAGGCTCCAGTGTGAGTATGAGTCTGCTCGTTCTGGCAGCAATAGGGAGCTACACCTTGGATAAACCACTCCTGTGAACAGAATGTGGAATCAGGCTGGCAGGTGCTGCTCTGAGCTCTGTTACATGCCTCATCTTAGGCATGTAACCTCATTTATTAGTTGCTTTCTTTTCCTTCCTTCCTTCCTTTAGTCCTGTTTGCCTGCTCTGTCCCTAAACTATTTTTCTACATTATTTTTACTCTACTTAACATAAGAGTCTTTCTTTAAGTCACAGGTTTAGAAGACAATCCTCAAGATGAGCTGGCCAAACCAATGGCCAGCAGAGCATGCACAGCCCTGTGTGCAGGTGCTGCTGTGTAGGTGCACATGGCCCCACAGCCTGGAGCTCTCTGCCCAGCAGGCTGGTGGGAGGACCACCAGAGACAGAGCACCCTCTGCCCATGGCTGCACCAAAGGGCTCTGTGCAAAATGGAAAACAGCTCTTTCTCAGCTTCCTGGGTGTTACCTCTGGTGGCAGCCCAGCTGATGCAGCACTTCAACAGTTGTTTGCTGCCTCTTCCTAAAACACAGTACCAGGTAAATTCTAGTGTTGCTTCCTGATGCCCAACTTTGTCAGACCTCTGGCAAGCAGAACTCCCTGGAGGTTTATTAGTCTGACATCATCCAGTAGTAAACATCCTAAGAGGCTTTGAATGACCACAGTAACCTCTCAGTTTCTAAAAATTAAAATTATATTCCCTCTGAATAAAAGTATACGAATGTCTATCAATCCATTCAATTAAATACGTCTTTCTTAATTTAATAAGCTTTGCTCAGCAGGGTAGTGATCAGTGCACACAATTTCACACTCCCGACAGGCATGTTTAGAAAGAAGGAAGGGAGGGAAGGAAAAAAATGCAACAGAGCTCCCTAAATGGTAATTCAACTTAATTTTTTAACAAGACTGTTTTGGTTTCAGAGTGATTCCATGACCTACAGCAATGATCAAAGTGACTCCGCAGTGGTGAGTCTCCTACAGGCAGAACACTACTGAGTGTGCTGTGCAAGGCTCTGCCCTGTTTAAACAATCTCTCAACCAGGTGCTTCATCCTCCTCTGTACCAGAGCTGCAGGGCTGACTGGATGCTCAGGTCCTTTAGCACAGCTTAATCAGGACCACGAGAGGTCCAGAGAAGGACTGACAGAACAGAAAAATAAGCCGTTTTCAGCCGTTCAAAAGATTGCCTGGATGTACCTTTCTGGGCCATCAGTTAAATATTTGTAGCTGTCCTGGGTGGCCCCATATTGTTAAGGTATTTTTCAGTCTAATGAACTTGGGTTAATGCTGATAGGAATGATGTCCTGTAATCAGAAAAGCTGTTCCATTTCACTCTCAGGAGAAAAGCTGGCTCTGCACACTGAAATGTGTCAGAAGAAAGCTTGGAGCTGGAGGACACTCTGTGGCATCACTGCCTTGTTATGGATTGTAAGCAATGCCCGCAGTGGTACTTATATAATATACTCAGTGAGCTCTGCAATCCTTTCTCAGGAGAACAGTTCAAGATGCAAAGACTGGAGAATTTTAGAGAAGCTGGTGCGTTTCTCAGTGTACATGAAAACTGGTTGGATACTGGCATAGAATTGCTCCGTGCTTAGACCATTTATTAAAGTCTAGACGCAACATAAAAGCATTTAAATTGGTTCCAGTCGTTGCTAGTAAAAACTTCAGCTTGAGCTGGGAATTGATTGGTGAATCTCTCAGCGTAATTAAAATTGACTGTTAAAGTTTCTCCCACTTAATTGGTAACACTTTCCTTGGAAGTCAGTGAGTTAAGATCCTTGCTGGATCATTTAAAGGGGTTCCTGTGTATATGATCAGAACTCAAATGCAGTTTTATGGAGAAGTTTACAGTTATGTTCCACCCTGGTGGTCTTTCATCCTGTATCTTTCCTATTTAAGATTTATGCTGTCATTCACCACAGCCTAATTGTGTTTTGATAAAAATGAAACGATTGCTGACGCATTTCAGGCTGAAAGCCGATGACATTTTGAAGCTTTCAGTAAGATGATCTGAAATACTGTGCTGCTCAAAGCCCCTGTCTCCCTGCGAGTCTTCATTTTTAATTCCAGCATTTGTTAGTCGGTTTTGCATGGATTTTAATAGGCACCTACAACTCCTGAGTGTCCTGCCAGCGGTGTATTATTCAGTGTGTCTAATAGCTCATGCAGACTTTCTTCATTCTTTCTTCAGGAGGAGAAATATGTGCAGTGTGGTCTTTTCAACAATTATGTAGATTAAAAATCACACAGGTTGCTACATTTTGTGCTAAAGCCAGTTCAAAAAAAACCCCACATCTTATTCTTTGAGTCCCAGACAGCTGGGTTTGTAGTGGCTTTTAGCTCCTTAAGGATATCTTTCCACAGTCTTGGTACAGACCCAGTTCTGGAGGCTGGTGTTATTCGGGATGGTACTACCGGACATACTTAGCTCTCTTTAAACATAAGCTGTCTTGTCCTGACTAGCCATGGACTTAATCACAGCATTAAATGCTCTCCTGAATCAGGCACTAGAGATACACTTAATTCTCTCCACAGTCGGGGTATTTTTAGTACACTGCAGCCAGAGCTTATCTTTAGTAAAATGTGAATGTGTCAGGGGATCATAGATGTGCACTACAGAAGCCTTGTCACCTGCTAGACTTGAGATGAAGAGCTTTCCTAGCAGTGATTATTGTCATGCAGAAGAGGCAGGAAGACACTCAGCTTACATGGCTGGAGCACATGCACTTCCACAGTTGGAAATTGTTTTGGAGGTCATGGCTAAGTACTTGCCAACATTTGGTGTTGCATGAAGAATCCACAGTGCCATAGAAAGAGTTCATTGAACCTTGTTAGCTCACCATCACAGCCATGAAATCTGAGGCCAGTTAAACTCTTACTTGCCTTGGTTTTCCTACTAATGTTGCACATGGATAAGAATACGTATCTGGAACACTCCCTGTGCCACCACGATGGGCTCAGCAGTGCTGGGAACAGGAGATCAAGGTCAGTGCTCCATGCAGCTCTTTGAAAGGCAGTACAGTGTCACCTGGACTGGTGCCAGGACATCCTGAGGTCAAGCCCCGAAAGTTTAAGAGGTGTTCAAGAATAACATGTGGGTCTGATCCCAAGCTGTTGCAATCACCAGAGATATTTTGTTTGTACCACTGGATTTCAGGCAGGCAGCGTGGGTCAGTCAGACTTGGTGTGTCAGTGCCCTTTGTTTTAGCTGCTTCTAACAAAACCGTTTCAGAGGGATGTAAGGTGTACTTTAGTGTTAAATGAATGCTTAAATACTCTCACAACTCATTCTGCCACCCTGAACTGTGAGGCCTTTGGTGACAGAATTCCAGAGCTGTGCAAATTAGATCTGGACTTCAGAAATGATTTTTGTTATGCTGAGGTTAAGCTGCCTAACTAGTCCTTGCTAGAGCAGCTCCATGCTGCCATTCTTGTATTCCATAGCAGTTATGTTTTTTACCACACTGTATTCCTTTCTGAGCCACAGAGACAAATCCCAGCATCACTTCAAGCCACTGAGTTACAAACAAGTGATGACTCAAAAAATAGAAAAACAGTATGTTTTGAGGTGCAGGTGCCATTTATACAGACACAGTTGTCTTTCACTACATCGATCAGCTTTAAAAAAATAAATTTCTTCAGTAAGTTACGATGCCATCTTTATACCTCTCTCTTAAAGTGATGGTAAGAAAGAGAACCCAGGTATTGCCATGAATACAGTCCAGGGCTGTGATTTTAACAGTCCTGGAAAATTAGAGGGATTTCTGAATGAGATTTGTTTCCTTTCTTGCTCATGCCACCACAGGGTCATTCCCAGTGTCTGCCTCATGGCTGTGCTTTTCTGTCTGCACATTTATGTGTATTTATATATCAAATGAGTTGGGTTGAAGGGGCCTTTAAAGATCATCTAGTCCAACACACAGTCACACACACACTCAAAGTGCTTGCACACTGATATATTTACAGCATTGGGCTGTTAATGAAGAATTATTTCAGCTCTGCAGAAGGAGTAACACAAAGGTTGTGTGACAATATATGGGCTCAGCCATCCTTGACAATGATCCCTCAGAGTATGAGTGAAATCTTTTTGGCCTTAAAATCTGTCTCTAGTATATGAAAAGAGACGTTCTTCTTGATTTGGCCATTTTCTCCCCTTTTGACAGAGGATCAGTGGGAGAAAGTAGTGATGAGCATGCTCAAAGAGATTACTTTAGGCATATGTGATTTTCTTTTCTTGTGTGCAACAAGATCCAATTCCTTTTAAGCAGCTAGGTCATTTAAGTGTGCCATGCCACAGGTTTGTCCTTTTCCCCTCATTCAGTTCCTTAAATCTTATTGTCAGCCATGTTCCCTTTGAGAGGCAGAGCAGCTGCTTGGGGTCTGCTTGTGTGGTTATAATCCCATTAAAAAGCCCTCCATTATGTTGCTAATATATTCATAAAGAAAGTAGTCACCTGGGATTAGTGGCTGATTCTCCTCCCTGGACATACAGTACTGACACAGAATTATTCCCGATCCCCCGGCTTGTTAGATACAACCAGTTGCATTTGTCATGGTGCCAAATTGGCTGAAATAGATTAGCAATTAATGCAGAACATGCTTTCCTGTGTTTGTAAAATCCTTGTAATCATCCCTGACAATCATCTTCTCATCAGCTCTTTCCTGATAGTGCTGAGATGGCAGATATGCCAGGGCTTTGGGAGATTATGTTCTTTCATGGGAAATATGAAAGGCATTGAAAGAACATCCTGACAGAGCAGGTGAGGAATCTGACAAAAAAGAACCCTTAAAAGCCATTTCAGTAGGTATTATTCTGTAGGTTTTTCTCAGCCATATCCAAGCACACAAAGCTAAGGAGGACAAAACAACTCTTAGGGGGGATTTGCAAAATCACTGTGCTGTGATTTATAGATGTGACTGCAACCACAGGGACACTTGTGAGGTCACTTGGACTGCTCAGAGTGGGGTACTGGTCACAGTAAAGCAGAGGTCACATAGATTCAGCCAAGGCTACAAAACCCAACTGGGATGGCTGAGTAAGTGCTCAGGCACTGATCCTGTGGGGAGGTTTGTGCTGCTCCCACCTTTTTGTGTCTTGTCAGTATTTTATCAGGCAATTTTCCCCATCATCTGAGGGCTCACCAGCAGTCTGCTTCTCCATGAGAGGAATCTCTGACCTGCTGCAAAGAACTGAGTCCCTAATGAAGCCAAATTACCATCTCCAAACTTCTCTCTCTTTATCCAGTATGGCCAGCCTCAGACCAAGAAGCTTATTACACCTACAGCCATCTGGAAGGACTTCCATCTCCTATCACTGCTCCATCTCAGTTGAAATCATCTCTCTCTTTCCTTGCCTCCATTTCATAAGTTCATTCTGCTCCTGCTCTTGGCTTCTCTCTGTATTTATAGCATTAGTGTTGTAAAGTGTGTTCAAATACAGGATTGGGGAATTTCATTGTAAGTGATGTAGGATGAGCTTAACTTGCATTGAATTGTGTTCTGGACATGAGGCAGAGTGACCTGCAGAAGGGTGTAATACCCCTCTTTGAGATGGTCCTTCACCCTGGGCATGTCACAGGGTTGCTGTGTGCTTCACTTGCCCATAAACAAGAGAGGTAAAACAGTAACATTACCAAAACTGCCTACATTAAATGTGTATTTTTTTTCTGGTTGTTCAGCAGATACTTACTAGTGCCTAGCTCAATGGCATGAGTTCCTGACCTAACCAATCCTGGCTGTGTCTGCCTACTGCTCTGAGGGAAAGAGGAACCAGGGAATGACTGGGAGCAGAGCAGCCCAGGCTCAGGAATGATCAGCCTGAGATGGGATACCTCAGGTGGCCAAAGGCTGTGCCCACAAAGGCAACTTGAGCTATGTAGATGGCAGTACAGTTCTGTCGTATGGGAGTCCATCTCTCTTGAATCTCTGGGTTTGATTCCTGCTAACCATGTATTTCTCCATGCACATTCCTATATTGTTCTCACAGCTGGGCTGTGTCCTTCTGAAATGCCATGACTGAGCCAGCAAGTCTACAGGAGCAGAACATCACTTAAATACCTCTATTGTGTTTTAAGCCCTGTTGTGATGTGGAAATATGTGATAGAAAAGTACAGTTTGGAGGATTAAACTAAAAGCATTGTCTATAGCTGGAGCAGTGAATTGTGGAGGTACAATGCACAGAACAACAACAAAGCTTTCTGCAAAAAGTAGTCATTCCAAAGTGCAGTCTAGCTTCTTTTAACCAAAAAAGGTCTAATGTATGGCTTGCCAGTGTCTTCAGTCTCTCATTTCATTTCCTCTTAGGGGAAACGGATCCTTGGAACTATTCTGGTCTCCTTGCACTGCTATGCTGGCAGCAAAACCCACAGAGCCAGCTTGGGGTGCCTCCTGCCAAAGGTGTTAGGAAAGAGCTTCTTTATGGCAGCACAACACAACATGTAGGTCTTCAGGTACCTTTAGCTGCCAGAAAGTGCCCAGGCAGAAAGTGTCCTGAGTCAGGGACACAATCCTGAGTAGATTTGAGGCCATTCTTAATTGCACTGGGAGTCAAACCACTCCTGGCCACCAGGGCTTGAGGCTGCAAAAAACTGTCTTTTACCCAAGCCAGACACTCTTCAGTCATGGGTTGAATGCAGCTTGGTGGAAGCAAGGGATCCTGCCCAAAAGGTCTGTTCAAATGTTTCCATTTCATGTGGCTTGGTATTGTAACATTCTCCCGTGGTTCTAACAAGTTGTGCAAAATTGTGATGCCAAAGCAGCATTCTTCCTTTAAAGTTTCAAAATTAAGAAAAACGTTTGTGGTGTTGGAAACTTGGGAGAGATGTGCTGTGGTTATCTACTGGTCCAAGAATAAAATTCCTATGGCTTTGTACAAAAGCATGGAGTAGTTGTCTATTAAAAAATAAAAAAAAATAATTCGAGTCAGGGTACCTTTTTAGTGGCAGCTGGACAATCTTTAGAGGATTTGAGGCGCAGCACATTTCCTTCTCATGTGCCTCTGCGATTCCAGTAAGTGCAAGAAGTGCAGGTCAGAATCCTTGCCAGGGGAACTGGAGCAACGAGAGGAGCAGCATGGATACAGCCTGGGGCTGGGCTTTGGAAGGAAATCCACCTTGGACATGGAAGAGTCTGACTGCAGCTGTCCAGACTGGAGTGTCAAACACACAGGCTCTTTTGGACCAGGGCAAAGAAGATGATAACCTTTGCAGCCAGAATATGTTGCAGCATCCTTGAGGGCACCCTAACTCCCTCGAAAGCCCGGAGCTGGGCTGGTTGTAACCTTAGTGGTGGGTCTGGCAGGACACATCCTAGAAGTGGTCATGTTTTGAGTGGGAAAGATTCAGTGGCTTCTAGTTGCCCAGAAGGAAGGGGTCAGACTCTTGTCTTTGAGGGATAAAGGAGGTTATACATTAGCTACACATGAACAGGGTGATCCATTTGTATAGGGGGAATCTAGGCTTTCTATGGGATTGATAAATGACTCTGAGAAGGAGTAAAAATAGTTGGAAAAAGCTTTTAAGTTTTGTTTAAATTTAACCATCAGAAATCAAAACATTAGAGGGTGTTTAGAGAAGTGCCTGAGACTTGGAGACCCTGAGAAGAACCAGAAAGGGAATCAAAGGGCCTGGCAAAAAAAAAAAAAAAAAAAAAAAAAAAGAGAGAAAGAGAGAGAGAGATTAAGATTAAACAAACCCATCTGAATAAAGCTAATCATCTGAGATCCTGCTCCATCGAGATCAACTGGATGATTATTAGGGCTTCAAGATGTTACTGGGAGTCAAAAAAGAGAAAATTGGTGTGTGTTGCATTGGCTGGAGAAGTCTCAGTCAGGCCAGATTGGGTGATGTAGCAGAGTCTGCTCTGTATAAAGAGGTAAAGTGGTGCTGCATGTAGAGGAAGGGAGAATTTATGAAGGCCCCAACCAGCTATGGTAGAACTGAATAATGGAGTGGCCAAAGCGAAAGGAGTTCCTGGCAAAGGCTGGAGTATTTAAGAGAATCCAAGTAGGAGTTTGGAGTATTAATATTTATTGCGGTGCTGTCAGTGTCAGTGCTGAGAAATCTTCAGTTGTACCATGACAACCTGTCTCTGTTCCAGTGGCCATAACTCAACCTGCCCTGTGGTTCCCCTGCCTGCCCTGGTTCTCAGCTCACACGTGGTGCCTGGTTAACTTGTTCAGTACTGGCTGCTCAGCGTCAGTCTTGCAGCTGATTTGGGTGAAGAACAGATTTTGGCTGCTGCAGAGCCTCTTGCTGAGCCAGAGTTTCTCCTTCCTCACAGCTTCTGCTAAGAGATTCCCAGAGGTGCCAAAGAAAACAGTGATAATGTTAAGAAACAAGGGCTGTTTGGCTGTTGGGATATTTATTGCACTCGTTTTCTTTTTGTTTAAAATCACAAAAAAATGAACTCAAGTTTGTTTTGTTTAGCCTTTGTTTATGATTTTGGTGGGATTCCTTCTGTTATCACTGCTAACATTGACCACTGGAACCTCTGGGCAGGCACTGCTTCTTTCATGTCAAGTCCTGAGCTTGATTTCCTTGACTCCAAGATCGAACCCTCAGGCTGAGCACTAAGGAATTTCTGCAAAGATTTGCATGTGCTTCATCTTACATGCTGGGCCCAGCTGTTGAGCCTGGGGATGGCAAGGAGCCCTCTTTCTCCCCTGCATGGGATTTTCAGGCTGCCAGACACTGCACAAGGGAAGAGCAGATGTGGCCGGCCTGTTTCTCCTCTTCCCTCACGCGGAGCAGGGAGTGATGGTGCAGCAGCTCCACCCTCCACAGCCAGCACAGCCAAGCCAGTGAGGGGAGTGGGAAGTTGTCTGCTAAGAAATCAACACTGACCCCACACACATCATCTCACAGAGGACTCGGCCCTTTCCACCTTTTCCTGCCTGCCTTGCTTGTGCCTTGCAGATACACAGCGCCCTACAGGTGGGCTTGGTCATGGATTGTCCCTTCCACCTGCTGCTGGTGTTCCCATTGGATCAGACAGGGCTCCTCATGGGGTGTGATGTTGAAGACACGTGGTCAGTCTTCACAGGGTCAGCAGCTGGGTCTGTGCAGGCACAGGGCTCTGCCGTGTTATATTCCACAAGTACAATTTATCCTGGAGAACTGAAGAGCCAGCGGCGCCAAGAAGACATCAGATAACCTGAAATGTATCTACCTTTATGAGAAGACCATTGTAGAAGACGTAGAGGAGAGAACCCCAGAAGTAATTCCTCATTCCTCATCTAACAGCTTTAATTAACCTCACCAGTTACGCTCTGGAGCTGTGCATACTTCAGGGACCAGCTCGATGGCACTCCTCCTGCTGCTAGGAGAGTAGGAGTATGACAGTTCAGTTATTGCTGTGCATTGTTAATATGGTTGATCTTGGTCCTGCTCCAAGAGAACCACTAGAGCAATCGTGGAAAATGAAGGGTAACACATTTTTAGAAGGATTCTGGATAATTTTGGCTATAAAACAGGCTGCATAATCTTGGCAAAAAGTGGATGAATTCATTATCTGCAAATAGTGGAAAATATTATAAATGGCAGTAAATGAAATAAATGGGTGTTTCCACTGTAATATGCTATTCTCTGAGCCACCCAGAAAGAATACAGCTTGGTTTACTGGGTGGGTAGTCCTAGATGAAGTGAAAGATCATGTTCATACGCTCAAATACTTGTTTGGGAGTAAGATATTTTATGCCTTTGTTGCAGAGGGAAATCCATACATTTTACATTTAAGGGGTTGTATTTTATGGCCACAGATGGATGTTGGAGAGAAGCTAAACCTCTATATGTGCTGTATATCTGTTTGCATTCCTCAGCTAACCTCATTTTTATTTGCTCTACTACACCTTCAGGGTTTGGAGAACTCAGTGACTCACTCTAATGGAAAGTCACTCCTTATTCAAAGAAATTGATCTACTGTATATTTTGGATTTGTTTATGGGCCAGCAGTCGTGATAACAATAAATAGAAGTCCTGGCAATTTTTAATTTAAAAAAAAAAAAAGTTGTCTACTAATGAACAAGATCTGGCTGGATACTCTTCATTCCCACATCTTTGGTCTCACGATATATCCTCCTCTTTGGGAGTCCCTTCATTACCAAGTGCCTAAGCCCAATGCTTCTGTTATTAACAGCCCAGACCTTTATCAAACAGCCCTGCTGGTTTTGTCCTTTTGCCTTGCAGTGAGGTACAAAGACAAGGTGCCACCATTTGTCGATTAGAGGGTTGTTTTGTTATAGTATTTGTAGTTGTTATTTTTGCTTCTTGATCAGATGGTTACTGCTCTAGATGATACTTCTGCTTCCTTCTGTAGGGCTTAAATAAGAGTTGCATCCACAGTGTATTATATACCTGCTAAGAAAGGTGTTTCCTCGTATGTTTGGATAAGATGATGGATATGGCCACAGCAGATTAGCCACCCCTTTTCCCAGGAGCAAATACTATGACAATTTACTGTTTTGCAAAGAAAAAAATGCACATTGAAACAAACAACTTTCTGCACCCATGTTCACTTCTGGCTCTTTATAGACATGCATATACTTTTATATATGCATATGTATGCATATATATGCATTCTAAGTTTGTGCACATGTGTATTTGAGTGAGTATATCTAGTTGATTTTAATTAGAGGAGCTTAAGAAGCTCTTACTGGCTTCAGAGGTAGTACTAACTCTACTGGTATTTTCACTTTAAGGATGGTTTGAATGTATGGCCACTGCTTGTATACATTCATGTACTGTGCTATGCACTTACAGATCTCTGTTCTCATGCCACGTCTTCTTTTGCAACCTCTCTTCTGCATTTATAAACAGCTGCACTCATAATCCTGTGAGTTCAAATAATTGCAACTACAGAGGTGAACATTTATTGCTGGCCTTTTCAAAGGAGTCTAAGGGAGTTAAGTACCCAAATCTCATTGAATTTGGTTACCTAATGCCTGTGGCTTCTTTGAAAATTCCAGCCTTAATTAACTAATTCAATCTACTATCTGTGAACCAAGCGGAGACATAACATGCTAAATCCAGTCAGTTTTGGTTGCACAGGAGCTACCTGAAAACTTTTCAACTGAAACTTTAAAGGCTTCATTATTGGCAGACATCATCCAGCAATTCCAGGGACATTGCTATCCATCCTCATTTCTGGTGTGGCTCTCAGGGTCGTTGACTAGTTGGTATGTTTAGACTTGCTAACAAGGGTGGATGGTGAACTTCACAGGCTTTCTTTAGGCATCACCTCCGTTGTTAGATGCTCCTGGGAATTCCTTATTGAGACTACAGGAGGGATAGCTCCTGGGAAGGTTCCTGTGTTGGATAAACACTGAGCTGTATCAGTGCCACTGTCAGTCCGTACCTTGGTGTCATCTTAATCGTTTGGGAAACATCTATGTTTGAGGAGATTGGTGTTCAGGGGAAAAACCAACAGCAAACAAAGAAGAAATATAGACTGAAAATCTTCTGAGTCTTCACATTACCCTGTCCAATACTTGTTCCTATTCCATAAAAGCTTTGCCTTCTTGCATCTTTCTTTTTTTTTTTTTTTTAAATCCATGTTCCAAAAAACTTTGATGTGGGTTTTTTTTTTTTATTTTCTTCTTTGAAAACCTATTCAGCTAAGTATGGAAAGCCACAGTTTTAACAGTTCCCCTGCTTGTTCAGAAATAGTATCATTCATATTTGGCATCAGAAGGAAGACTATACTGAAGCCCAAATTTACTCCTATTAAATTAAACCTAATTGAAAAAAGGCAAAGACATTCATTAACTAGTTAAACAAACAGTATTAAATTTACTTTTTTATTTAAAAGAAGAAAGAAAACAGTTTTAACTGAAGAAATGCAGCTATTAAAACGTGATGGAAGAAGTACACGTTGTTGAAAACTTCAGAAGAAACCACAGACATGTATAACAATAAAAGAAATGTACCTTCTTGGCCATTTCTCTTCTGTGTTGTTGTGTCAGATGTTTCTGATTTGAATAAGAGCTTTCCTTCATGTCCCCGAGCTTCTCCTTCCATTTGACTTTACATTGAAGTCATAAACCTGTTGTCATGGGAACCACTGTGACATCACAGATGTAGCATTAACTTCACTACAGGGCAAAATAAATGAATGTGATGGCCTGAGAGGAGAGAGAACCTTTGTTTGAACCAAAAGCCAAGCTTATCCAAGTCTTGGCCTGGAGCCCGGTACCCCGAGAGCCTCCAGTGGGATCTCAGCCTTGTGTTGGAGGCACAGAACAAACACTCCCTTGTAGCACAGACCCTCTCTTGGAGCTGATGGTCTCTGTAGACAGGACATGACACAGAAGAAAGGAACCATTATCTGCTGGGCTTTAAGATTGGAAAACTAAGGAAGAGTGAGAGTAAGCAACTTTACCCCAGGTCACAGAGAGGATTTGAGGCAGAGCCCAGAACTGTGCTCGGATAACTCAGCAGGAGCTGCTGGAGATGCTGAAATGCAGAAGTCAGAGCCTGTTTTTACATATCAGTTCCTGGAAGTCTTTCCCAAGCTCTCTTCAAAACTGAGAAAATATGCAAAGGCAATAGAGCTTGGGACAAGTTGGAACATTGCTGCAAGCCTTTTAAACAGCTCAAAATGTCTTTGCCCTCTAGGAAAGTTTGTTTTAGGAATCTTCACCACCACATGTGGGGTGAAGTCTTCCATGGCAGTGTTCCCATGTTCTTTCATGGGCCCAGGATTTCATTTGTGGCTCTTAAAGAGCAACAATCAACACCTTGAGCTGCATTCCAATGTGAAGAACACAACAGCTCTTATGGCCAAACTGATGAATTAAATGGTCTCAGCAATTCCTACGTTTTGCTTCACTGTGTTAATGACTTTAAGAAATTCATCTGAATCCTCGATTGCTGCTGCTGTCAAGGGATGACATTGATCCCTCACAAGGCAGAGGTGGCACAGGTGGCCTGTTTCTGAGAGCAGGTACAAGCAGTGCATTACTCCAAAGCAGCAGAAGCTCTGCTTGCTCCATACTTTCCAGGAAAATCACCATTTGGATACAGGCCCACCAGCCTGTGCACCTTGTGGGATATAGCTGGCCGAGGTGTCAGGTCAGATGCTCCACCAAAGTCAGTGACCCCACCAGATAAGGTATTTGTGTCCCCTCACCCCCACAGGCACACAAAGCCTCGAGCCCTACAGGAGTTGGGTGGAAGGCTGCCACACCACACCCGTGCAGCTGAACTCCTGCTGACTTTTATGAGAGCTGTGTGACTAAATCCCACACAACTCTCAAACTGGAGGGGTTAAATCCGTTCTGCTTTTGCCTATTAGTCTGTGGTTGAGAAAAGAAAAATCCCATGTGTTTTAAATTGTCTTAACTGATAAGTCTGGCCAGCAACTGAGAGTAAATCACAGTATCAGTGCACACCCACAACCTAGTTTGATATATGTCTGCATTTTGAAGTGACTTAAGTGAGTCATGGGAGCAGAGTTTTAATTAAGAGGATTGGAAGTGTCAGAATTTTCTTAAATCTTTTACAAAAAAAGACTTATTCCTCGACTACACTTTTGTGGGTAATTAACAACTGTGATTCGTGTGATAGAATTTCAAGGAGAGTTTAGCTTCTGCAGTGTAATATTCTACTTTAAATGCTAGAGTTTTATTAAAATACACAAAATGTAAACCTGGTACTTTTATCCCAGTAATTGTTTTATCATCTTAAATTATCAGTCTCTGTGACTGCAATAGCCCTTATATTAGAAGAGACTTGTGCAACACATGACAGAAAAATAAAGGCATGTCAAAAAACACAATCAGAGTATCACAGTACTTCAGGCCAAACCACATATTCATTAATCTAGCAAAAGTCTTTATGAAGGTGTGTACAGCACTGAATTGGTGAAAGCTGGGTAGTCGTGTTAATTCTTGATTCAATAAAACAGTGGCTGAAATAAAATTCTGTTGTTTAAAGTCTAAATTCTCAGTGCAACCACTTTATCAAAACAGAGTAGTCTGATTTGCCATGAAGTGTCAGTGAAAGGTACCAGTCACAAAGTCAAATAAATACAATAAAAACATTAGACAATCAGTGAAAAAAAGGCAAAAATTATTTAAAAACTAGTTTACATATGCAAGACTGACTTTCGGTTGAGGAGTATCCACAATTAATTTATATTTGGTATATGACAATACTTACCACCCAAGGTTTACCAGGGAAAGTATATATCAAAACCAAATATTAAACTAAAAAATTTGAACCAAAGTCCAACCATTTTATTATATTAAATTACCATATTAAAATGCCCATTTTAATATTCCATATTTAGAGTTTTCAGCTTAAATGTAGAGTGCTTATCTATATGGACAAAAAGCATCTCTAGAATTAGAACTGATCATGACAACATTAGAGAGGGAATACTGAGCTTCCAAGCTTAAGGCAATACCTGACTGTAAAGAAAGACAAGGATAAGTCCTCTGTGGGAGTTAAATTACTGCATGTTGCAGCAACTGAGACCTTTTCAGTTCCTCAGGAAGATGTGATGCTGACCTCTCTAAGAGACAATGTGTGATGCTGAGCAGATTGGGACAAATCCTTTGGGGCAGCTGAATTGTTCTTAAATTATTCAGTCTGGAAACAAACATTGTCCCAGGTAATTTTGGTCATTACCATCTACTGGTGAAGTAAAACAATGTACTGTAGAGATGTGTTTGTCAGAGAACCTTAGAAACTTCCTAAATGAGAAAGATACATTAAAAGTTTGTAATAAATACTGTGTGAAAGTTTAAAGGGAGGGAGAGACGCTGTTATGAATTCATTTGCTCATCTATAATTAAGACTTACTTTTTCCTGCAGCAATGATTCTTTCTTCAACATGCATAATCATTGTACTGTGTAATGCATTTTCTAGGGCGTGGTGATATTCCTTGTCAGCCAGAAGAGCAGTGCCAGCATGAGCAGCCACCTAACAGTGTTGGAACTAGCAACGAGTTGTACTTTCCCCACTCCTTATATGACCTGCAAAACTGTGTGAAAGATCAGCATAAAGAAGCACTGAACCAGTTCAAAGTGAGAATCTGTTTTGATTGTGTTGGCTTTTGGGAAATGTAGCTTTTTTTCCTGGAAAGCTGGGCTGATTCTACACCCACAGCTCTTCAGCCAGCCCTTCAGACTGAATATTTTCTCTATGTGCCTGCCTTCAAGAGCCCCCAGACTATGTTAATTTTATTATTCAAGTTAAACAGATATATCTCAATTTATGGGATTTTGCAATCAGTTCCTATGGAAGCATCCATGTGAATTGGACATAAATGAGAGCATTGCCAGTTGGACAGAGGAAAGGAGAGTGTGGAAATATTTCTGCTGGGTTAAAAGCAGCTCTTTGCTCATTTTCCTTTCCTAGTCTTTACAGAGGAACTAGAGAGGTCTCTGTATTTCATTATTAGTGTGTACTAGGGAAAAGGACTTTCTGCAAATTGAACTTTTTTGCTGAAAAGCTTTTGTGGCTTGGAGCATCTAATGGCAATATTTGTGAGAGCCAAATCACAGTGAAGGACAAAACAAAGACCTGTCAAAAGCAGGAAACTGGTTATGGACTGCTGACTATGCCAATGTGTGTGATGCCCATGCTGCCCACCCCAAAGATTATGATTTTTGTAGGAAAAGCAATGTATTTCTATTGGAGCCATTATTGTGCTGTCTGTGCACCTTAACATGCAGGATTGTGCAGTTCCAGCAGCTCTTAGGTACAGCTTCAGATCTTGGATTTGCACGTAGCCACAAGAAAGCCATTTTTATTTTTGTCTGCCATTTTCTGAAATGGAAGCAGGTATCGCACTCCCAACTTCTTGCTGGTGCCACAGATTTATCTTGGTTCATCCTGGGGTTATAAGGCCCCACCCAGAAGCCTGGGCTGGAGCCAGTGCTGGAGGGGAGCTGTGGAGCAAACCTCAAGAGCCTTCTTGAGGTGTTTATTTTTCTTTGCAGGCAGAGGGGCAAAGAAACGAATGCATGGGAACACAAAAGAATGTGTTGAAGGCTGGTTTGGGGCACCAGAATTTCCTGATGGCTCAAAGGCAGTGATTTTCAAAATACAGATGCTGAGAGGAAATCCTGGAGTTTTAGTCCCATGCAGAAAGGTGATCTGGTACAAGACACTTGCAGGGAACAGAGGGGGAAGACTGAAGAGAAGAGCATTTAGAAAAGCTATACTGTAAGTTTTGGATTTCAGGAAGAAATTCAGGTCCTATGAATAAGCTTGTCTAACTCTGACTGTTTTGTTAAATAACTGAACTAAACTAGAGGGACTAAAACTGTTCTCAGGCTTGTGGACTGGTATATAATTTTGAAGAGTAATTTGACCTTGTCTTGTTTTGGCAACAAAAGAGTGGCTGTTATCACATTCAAATGCCATTTGTAAGAAAGATGGAATAACTCAATTTGTCTCATTTCCATTTGCTTTTTTAGCCAAGCAAGCTTCTTATGGCTTCTGTAATGACCAGGCTGGAGAGAGTCAGTAAAGGTGACTAGGTGTGTTTTTACTGCTGGAAACAGTGGACACTGTGGAGAGCTTGGTCAGTTTGGGTTTAAAGACTCTTGGAAGTTTTCAAGGTAAGAAAGAAGAATCACTGGGTGACAAACACTTTGGACAGTCTCAATGTCAAATCAATGTACCTGTATATGGCTTTGTTCACCAATACAGCTCTTCTGTTTTAAATTCACTCTGCCTTTTCTGTGAAATAGCTTTTCTGTGTAGAAGGACCCTAAAATAGTGTAAATAAAAAAAAATCAAAACACCCCAGCTTGAAAGATTTGTTTCCTATTTTTTTCCTGTGTAAAAGAAAGGAATTAGCTAAATGCATAATGAAAAACTTAAAAAATAAACCCCATGACACTCAAGTCTCATCCCCAGCAACATAAACAGTGAAGCCCACAAAAGGACTGAGCAGATATCATCTTTTTTATTCTGTTGACAAATGCACAGCTCAGGGATGGGTGTCTGCAGCTCCTGAAGCAATTACCTGTGCAGGCATGGGAAACCCTTCTTCTTGGAAGTCAGATTACCATTCCAGTCTTCCCATGAAAAGGAAGCCCTTGTGGCATATTCTCAGAGCTGAGATGGAGAGGATCAGGTGACAGTTCACTCTGTTGACACAGATCCTTGGACGTGTCATTTAAGGGCTGTCTGGAACCTGATTTACATGAATGTAAATCAGGAATTGTCTCCAATGAAACATAGAAAGCAAGTGTGGTATAAACAACCTGCTTTTTTTCTCCTACCTCCATTTTCTGTCTGTAAAGTGGGAGGTATTAATGACTCTTTTCTTCAGTGGGTTCTTGATTACTTGTGCAGGAGAGAAATGCTATGGTGATAATCTTCAAAACAAAGCCTTCAGTCATTTCCACTTTTTTTGTTATCATGCTAATAGACTTATTTCATTACTTCAAGTAATGAGAAGTTCCCCTGGATGTTTTATCCATAATTAATCACAGCGTTTCTGGCTTAAAACCCACTTCCTTCATAAGTTTAGCTGTTCATTATTGCCCTTTAGTTAGTTCCATACAATGTTTTAAATTCTGGATATGTCAATGATTTTTTGTTTAGTTAAAGGTATGCTTAGACCAACGCCCTGAACTCCACAGAGACACCATCCCAAATTAATTCTCCAGGTTGCAGCTGCATGATCTTGCTAAAGAAGTGAGTAATATTTTGACATTTAATATTAAATGAGTTATCTTTGAAAAATGCTTCCCTGCCCCTGGTGTACCTCAGGCAAATGGCAACATGCTTAATGTGCATAATGAAACCTTGGTAATGGAAAAAATGGGGAACTGAGATGATCTATCAGCATGTAGAATCTGCAGGATGTAAAAACTGATGGTAAAATGATGGTGAGGTTAAGACATAAAGTAATCAAATTGATTGCATTTAATTGGGGCCCCCTTAACAATACAGCTGTAATTATTCTTCATCCCCTGCAAGTCTATAAAAAGATTTTTGGCAAGTGTTTGATTTTGCAGCTTTGGAAATGAGTTTGTGAGGTTTTCAGTAGCACTGAGCACGTTGGATTTTCCAGGAACTGACTTCAGAGAGAATTCTGTGCCCTTCAACTCATTTTCATCCAAGGAGCACTTCCTGTTCATCAAATTCTCTCTTCCTACTTTGGCCACCAAATTGTACCATTAATTCCAAAATTTGTATTTAATTTCTTAAAAATCAGCAATCTGCTGATGTTGCTTGAGGAGTTTTCTGGAATTGCAAGCCCTGAGATTATGGTAGGAAGAGTTTGAACTTCATTACTTATCTGTCAAGTATGTGTTTGGCTTAAAAGGCAGAGGTTAGGTAAAGACCAGAGGTCTGAAGTAAGCATAGAACAATTTTTCTGAAATACATCATCACTCCTTGAGGACGTTTTGCATAATTCACTAATTGTGAGCAATTCATCTTTCCCAAACCTTTGCCAGTGAAGCCTTTATACCATCACATGCCATCTTTTGTCTCATCTGTACCTGGCTTTATCTGCACACATCAGTGCCGTGTTTCCGGTACAGAACATTATTGCATGTGCATATGCATTACTCAGAAACCTGTGATCTGTATGTTATTAGCAACTCTCTCAACACAGCAACTGACTCATCTTTTAAAAAACATCTGTGTCAGAATATCTGAAATTGTCACAGGGGTTTTAAAGACATTTAAGGCCCAGTTCTGTAAGAGGTGCCGAATGGGCTTTGACAGTCTAAGCAGGTCTAATTCCCATTGTTTTCCTGAGTGGTTGTGATTGTTGACTACTAAACCACTTGGGAGTTCAGCCTTTCCTCTTCAGCTACACTGTGCTAGACGATTTTCCCTCAGGTTAATTGATTGCTAATCAATTTGAGGTAATTCAGACAGTTGTAGTGGCTACTCCCCAGATGCTTGTTCAAAGCTGCAAATATTTACTGTCTAACCAGCAAGCAGATTGTTTAAGATGGAAAGAACACCGTATAGGAAGTATTCCGAGCTAAGAATGTTTTCAGCAGACAGGAGGAATAGATGCTGTAAAATGCTACAGCTCATGAAAAGCATAGTCACCACCAAACAGCAATCTGGGTTGTCTGTTCCATTTTTAAAGTTTAATGATTAATGCTGCAGTAAGAAAACAAAAAAGTTTCTCAAGTTGTTCCTATTAAGAGGAAATTGCCTTGCTGAGAAACACTTTTATCCAGAATATTTGAAGTAAAGCAAAGGTCCTGTCAGTGTTTTCTATGTCAAATTTATGATGTCTGCAATATAAGTCTAAACAAGAAAAAAAGGCTGACTGAGTGCAAAATTAACATATTGTGGCCCTTATGGATTATATTAGTCAGGAAATAAAAAAAAATACATAGAACAGAGAGTAAACTGCTTGGCTTTCAGGGCTGGAACTTTTCATTTTTAATAACAACAAAAAATTAGAAGTGTTCTGGGAGTGTGAGACCCTTGGTCCTCATGGAAGACAACCTAGAGCACTTTGCTGCCTGTGTTCTGGCCCACTGGGATGCACGTGGTGTTGACTGGGAGAGCTGGAGCCTCTCAGTGAGCAGAGGGGAAAGCATCACATGGAGGAGAGGGCTTGTACTGCCACTGCCTGCCCTGTCCCTCTGAGGGATCCACTGCTGCCAGTGCCTCCAAACTTGAGAGCCATTTTGGAATTTCAGACAAATATTGGGAGAGTGGAAATATTCTGCCAGACCCTCTGAGAACACTGAAAGCAAACTGAGTCACACGAGGTCTCGATTTGAAGCGTAATGGGTGGTGAATGTGGACATGTGCCCAAGTCTGGAGTCCACAGCTGCTGAATCCTGCTCAAGTACCACTTCTTTGGTGATCCCTGTGAGAAAGGAATGAGCTAACAGAAACAAAGTGGATGCTAGATAAGACTAGCAGTGGGGAATGCTTATTCTTATGTTACACAGTGCCCAACACTGCTTGTACATTGCAAAAGAACTAACATACCTCTGCATTACTCCGTTCAAAAAAACCCCCACCAAAATAGTAGAGGATGTTATTTTCCTTCAAGACTGGTCAATATTTCCTCTTCTGATTATATTTCTGTGGTCAAGGATTAAGCAGGAGTCAAGGATTTAATTTTATGATTACTAGAGTCTATTTTCTGTTTGTCTCAGGGTGAGTTTGTTACAGAATCTCTTTTTAGTTTCTGGGATGGAAGGGAGTTAGTAGGACACCAAGAAGTAAAGAGAGCATTAGATTCCCTAAATCACTTACCCTTGAAGCAATGCAGTACCACTGGGAAATGCATCTGGAAACAAAAATGTGGGCTGATTCAATAAAAGAAAATCAAACATCAGAGCTGCAGTGATGGTTGCAGCATATAGCTCTGCCACTGATTACTTTCAGCCAGTTTTTCATTTTGATTTGGTTTGAAAAGTCTGGTAGAAATGGTAGGGATTCCCACAGTGGGTCTTGTACAATAATTTCAATAGCAGTAATTGGACGCCAAACCTTGGATCCACTGGAAAAATACATAATGCTTTTTTTGTGAAAACTGCCTAACTGACCTCTGGGCCTGTTTGGTAATTATGTCTCCAGTTAAAATTCTGCGTTGCATTAAACTTCCCTCCCTGCAGCAGCACAGGCTGGGGGTCATTTTCAAGAAACCCCATGGCTGACACATGGCTGTACCAGGGCAATACATTTCCTTCCCACACTCACTGGAAAATTCTGCCTCTCCATCCCAATAATACCTGGGATGCCAGTGTGCTCATCATGCCCACTTCTGGCTTTTTGGTGGCTTCGTTGCCATGTTATATCTTTCCTTGGCAGGGTCTCCAGACCCTGGGTGAAGCCCAGATCCCTGATGGATGTGAGTAATGTGCACTCACACATCCGTCCCACTGACGCAACTCCCAGCAGCCGGTGACGCTGGTGAGATGTTTGTGCTCCACGGAAAGTTGTCCGTGCCACCGTCGGGACGTGTCGTGGTATGTTGGATACTCTGGAGTCAGGGAAATTTGGTGAGGACTTGGCAGTGTTTCAGACTCACCTTTTCAGTGCTGAATTCCTTCCTCTTGTCTTCGCTGAGCCTCTGCTGCAATGTTGTTGTTGGGTGAGTGAGTAATAGCAGCAGTTGATTCCAAATAATACCAGATCAGGAGCACAAGGTTCCCATTCACCAAGTGCTTCTCACATTAATGGTCCAGCTAAGCACAGGCATCCCTTGCTTTTTGTCATGTGAAGAGTGACATGAACCTGGAAGGGGAAGGACTCAAATGCTGATGTATAAAAGCATAGTGTAAATCTTCATTAAGAGGAACTTCATTAAGAGAAACTTCATTAAGCTAAATCTCATTAAGCTAAATTTTGCCTAGAATTATTGCAGAGAATTCTCAAATTTAAAACAAGAGTGGCTATCAAGAAATATTTCTTGGTCATTTTTTTTTTTTCTTCTCCTAATGAAAGCCCTCATGGGTTTTGCACTCCTGAAGGTTCATCAAGGAAACTTTGAAATATAACAATTGAAGTTTTGGTGTTTTGAGGGAAATTTGTTTTCCTGATTTTTAACACATGGATTTGAGAAGTGTGGAGGGCTTAGTTAAGGATTTTGATATTAATACATGGAGTTGTATATATATAAACACACATACATATATACTTATATATATATGTTACTATGTGGTTTTAATAATTCTTTTTCAATCCAAGAGAGAAAAAATTGTCCAGCCATTAGTGTATCTTCACTTGAAAACTGGGCACATGGTCAATGATTTAGATGGCAGTGGTGACATGAAACAGGCATTGACTCTTACAGATAGAAACAAGTACTAGTGCTTTTATCAGCTCCGTGTAAGAAGGAATAGCCTGTCAGTGTGTACTGTCAGAACATGTCTATGCTGTGCAATTCTCTCTTGAAATCATAAGGCTGCTGCTTTTGGATCATCACTTTCTGAGGACACATCTTGTAGTTTTGACATGTTGCAAGAAATCCCTTTTTTAGAACTGAAGGAATGGATACTTCTATTGCAAACCAAACCAAACTTAGAAAATAATCTGATTGAGCAGGAACTGAAGCAGACATTTTCTGTGTCTTGAAAGAATATGTGAACCTCCCAAATTACATCCATATTTTGGCATGAAGTGGAATATATATTTTGGATTATGGTATGACTTTACCCTGCGTTTTCTTTTTGTTCTAAGAATATTTTGAGAGAAAAGGTTGTGTTTTGAAATGAAAATACATTGAAATTTCATTACTTTGACTTTTCATAAGTATGGCTAAATGAAATATTTTGGCATTTCTGGACTGGATCGTCTAATTTTGAAAATATTTTCGTCCGATGAATCCAATAAATATTCTGGAAAAAAACCATTTTGGATAGCTATATTGCTTCTATTAGTCTGTAGTTAAGATCATGCAGTTAGAATTTTAAACATTTGCAAATTATTCTGAGTCACTGATATTATAATGGTGTTGGAGATTAATACTCATAATCCTTTGAAAAGAAAATAATGTGTGTCTGTTGGCATATAATTTTTAATGCAATAGTTAAGGCCATTAAAAAATATGTAATAGGAAAAATGGAAATGGAAGGTGTCTGAGAAAAAGAGGGGATTTTCACTGAAAATTTATCCAGCCTGCAGGAGGAAAATTGTACCAAATATAAACATTTGAGGTAGCTTTAATTTCAGGTATGAAGAGCAGTGAGGGGCAGAGGCCCAAGCTGGACTTTGCTTGCCCACTGCTTTAGGTTACATTATTCCAAGCATTACTGAGAGCTGCTGGTGCTGCTTTTTAGCTGCTGTTTAGCTCATGGAATATCCAGGCAAGGCGTGTCTCTGGCTGTGTCCGGTCACCTCCTGGGAATTTAGGCCCTGACCCAGGGCCAGAAGGGAAGAGTCAAATCAGCATCAACAAAACTTCAGGGTCCATTGCAAAGTCATCTGTTCAAAAGCAGGAGTATTTTATGGTTTACAGGCTCTGGGTAGATCTCGTATGAAAGCCATAGTTTCCCCTTGTCCTCCACATTTATCCTGATGTGTCACATGAATGGAACTTGGCCCATCTTCTTTTGATGGGTTTATTTCAAAGTCCTGGCCAAGAACTGGCATAATTTCAGAAAGTTGTTAGTTACTCTCTTTTTAATTTTATAATTTTTGATGCATTTGCTCCCATACTTGCTCTGTTGTTAATTTCAATTCTGCAAATGCTGGGGGACAAAAAGGAGGTGAGTGATTGTGGATAAGCCAGGGTTAGATAACTACAGGGTTATCTTTGATAACTCTGCAGTTCCCAGGCTTTTGTAGCTGAGGGTCCAGGAGTCGTTCCTGGGACAAAGCACCTGAATTTGTTAATAGTCACAGAATCACAGAGTTGTTTGGGTTGGAAGGGACTTTAATAATTATCTTGTTTCAACTCCCTGCCATGTGCAGGGACATCTTCCACTAGACCAGGGTGCTCAGAGCTCCATCCAGCCTGGCCTTGGACACTTGCAGGGTGGAACACTTCCACAGCTTCTCTGGGCAACTCGTGCCAGTGCCTTACCACTCTCACAGGGGAGAATTTTTTTCTGACGTCTAATCTGAATCTCTCCTATTTTAATTTAATACTGTCCCCCGTTGTCCTGTCCTTGCAAATGTAAAAAGTTGCTCTTTCTCTTTTTCACAAGCCCCCTTGAGGTACCAGAAGGTGCTGTAAGATCTCCCTGGAGCTTTCTCTTCTCCAGGCTGAACAACCCCAGCTGTCTCAGCCTGTCTCCATAGGAGTTATTAATAGTGTTGAGGGAACCTGGGCTGAGGCAGGACTCGAGGAACTGGCACAATGACACTAAATCTTGCCTGAGCAAACTAAGAAATGTCATTGTGGGAAAAATGTTATGAAAGCAATTACTCTACCTGCTCATTAAGTGCGTGTGTGTGGGAAGCTGGGACAGGCAGGAGGGCTGGGTGTGACAGGAGGCTGCCAGAGGAGACATGCAAGGCCAGTGGCAGCAGAGAGGGGAAAGCAGGTGCAGCCCTAAAGGCTGAGAGATGTGACTCTGGCACACCTGAGAGGTAGGCAACCTTGAAAGGAGTGAGAGGGAAGAGTTAAGATCAAGCAACACTGGCAGGAAATTCACCCTGAGGGCCAAACACCAAGCAAAGGAGATGGGGGTGGCACCAACATATTTCTTTCTCTGCCTTCCACCCCCACCCCATACACTCACTGCATGTTGCAAGTTATAAACAAATCTATTTAGACTGAAAAATATGTATTCTTCAATCTTGAAATTTGGTTGGGGTTGGTTCTTTCTTCTAATAGTAACAAGGAAGAAAATGTCACGTACAGGAACATTTGGCACACTTGGAATGTTTTGGGTTTTTTAATAAAAACCCTTCTTTTTCTTGTAGAAAGCTCCTCCAAACTAATAAAAGCCATGACCTCCTCAAGGGACTTTCATTAACACTCTTTTACCTTTACTGTACCACTTTATAATATCTCTCCCCAGAATTGTCAGTATTATTTAGGGCCCTGGCCCAAAGCCAATGGGAAGAGTCGTATCAGCTTCAGTGAATTAGGTCCTTAGAGTCCTTTGCACAGCTGCCAACTCACTAAACAGGGTGTAATATGCAGGCTAATAAGCTACTTAAAAATCATAATGTGAGCATAATTCTTCACTTCATTACATTGGTTTTACACACCACTAAAGCCAATAGATTTCTACTGGTGGAAAACCAGGGTCAGAGAATGGAGGCTCACCCCCTGTAGAAGCCTTTTAAAACCGGTTTCAAAGCAGTTAGTCTGTATCACATACTAGTGCTGGGCCTGATCCAAAGCTCACTGTACTCAACTGGAGTTGTTCCATCAGGCCCTAGGGATATGTATGTCTCTGTGCACAGATGTGTGTGTGTCTCTGTGTCAATTTATCTGTGCAATTTATCTATTCTTACCACGCTCATCGCTGCAGTGACTAAGAGCCTGGGTGAGTGAGGTTAAGCAATATGTAAAGTCCCCAAAGCCTTGATCTAATATATACTTGCTGATCCTGTAGTATAAAAATAAATGTAGGTTAGCATATGATCTGTGGGACATATACATCCAAGCATGCAGAACACACACAGAAAGAGCAGGGCTGTTTTCCATCCAGTTGGACAGGTTGTGCCATTGGCAGGACACAGCAAACTGCTGCCAAACAGGCATCACCCATTTTTTCATTCTCAGGCTCTGTTTTTATGTGCTGCTGATGGATATCGGATGAATTGCTCATTGTAAATCAATAATACTTCATCTTCAGATTAATGAGGAACTAAAACTGTTTCTAATAAATGTTTAAATGCTTTGCATTTTTTAGAAACCAAGCCTTTTATGAGGAATCCTTTTTTTTCCTCTTAGGCAGGAATGGTATAAAAACATTTGGGATAACCTTGTGAATTGATGAAAAAGGAGAGAGCAAATGGACAAGCATGCTTTATAGCTCTTTGCTGTGTAATTTCAGCTGTATAAAACCATGTTGTGCAGAGAAGAGAATCCCAACAGTCAGTAGATAAGATGCACTATCTGTTTGCTTGAAAATGAATGCTCTTCAGGAAAGCCATTAAGTAGGAGTGCTGTACTATAGCTGTGGTGTTATTACTCTGTTTCACATTGTGTCCTACTGAAAAAGGTCTGTGGAAACTACAAGGAGGACAAATGTTTTCCTAGTTTGCCTCTTGGGAGTTACTGAGCCCGAAGTTTTGCTTATTAAAAAAAAAAAAAAGGTGTCAACTCGTGTTTTTTTTCTCTAGTTTCATATTTAGGAATTCTCTCTGTGAAGTAATGAAAGATGAGAGTGAGGGATGGACTTAAAATGAATGGGGCAGAAACAATTGGTTTTTATAAGGAACAAATGTTTTATCCTCTCGAGGATCTATGTGAAGTGAAATTGTGTGTCAAAAGTAGCAAAGCAATACAGTGGTCAGTAAACTGCAAACCTTTTCTTTTCATCAAAAAAAGAAAAGCAATGAAATGTTCTTAGAATTTCCTCTTGACTGTGTGAGGAATGAAAATAGAGCAAAATAATGTGGTGGGTGAACTGTATACACCAGGCAATAAACTAAACTTCCTGTCTCTAACAAAAGGCTTCTCTTTATAAAGTGCCAGCACTTTTAACTGCAAAACATTGGTATCCAATTCTCCTTTAGCTCTTTAAGAATGTCTTCTGAGAAGTTTGTAATTTGGCATTTAAATTTTAGGCTATTTTTTTTTCTAGAAACATAAGCTGCTGATAGATGAAGAGCATAAGCTGTGCTGTTTGGAGCCCTGGATTCCAAACACTTTGGAGAGCAAACCACTGTCAATCCTTGATCCATCTTGCAGACCCCCTGCACTACTGCACAGAAATGAATTTATAGATTTTGTTCTTTTGTGTGTTTTGTGGGCTGGTTATGGACCCACTCAAGCACTCACATTCCATTGTTTGAGCTACATGAGCTTGGAGGCTCTTTTCCCCCTTCCTGAACACACAAATAATTCATATCCCCTTGTCAATCATGCAGACAATCATGTTTAGCTACTGGTGGGTTCTAGTGTCTCCTAGTAAAAAAAACCACCCATGTTATCTCTTCCATCATTTCCCTATCAGTGTTCCTTTACTTCAGTGATAGACTGAGCTTTTTGTCCTGAAGAAAATTAGAATTTATTCTCATTTAGGCTCATAGATTTATATGCTCATAGTTGTACATATAGTTTTCCCTCAAAAGGTGATTCTTTTTCCCTGGAATAGCATGGGAGAAATATACCCTGCTGAAGACTGAAGCCTGTCTGTTCAAGTAATGATCAAAACATTAATTAAGTCCGTCATCTTACGTGATGGTTTTGGAAGTGCTGACACCTGTTTTCTGTAGGAAGCATAAAAATGTACCAATTTTTGTCATCACAGCTGTGGAGGTGACAAAGGACTTCCAGCTGAGTAGAATGCAGTGGAATTCAGTGGGGTAACTGAATTTTGTACACAGGCCTCAATTGGATACACATGGAGTTGTGGTTCTTCATCTCCACAAGATGCACTGAGCTGGATTAAACCCTAAGCTGGCAAACAAAGTCTTGTCACTGGGGAGGGGCAGAAGAGCTCCATCAGGGGAGAGTGGCATCACCTGCAGCAACTAATGGTTTAAATAGGCACAGCTGGAGGGGGGGGGGCATAGCTCTTTTCTCCTGCACAAATGTCCTCTGAGTTGCTCCTCAAAGAGCAGGTTTGAATTGTGTTTCAGGAACAAGTTTTGTGCTGGAAGGAGGTCTGTTCCAGGTTAGTGCTCTTCAGCTTGGTATTTTCTTGTGCTACTAAGATTTTTCAAGATGGATTTACGTGAGGCTCCAGTTTCTGTCATTGGAGCACATGGGAAATGTCTTGTAGTTTCACTGACCTGTGTGGGGGAGAGAAACTGAAAACGTGTGTGTGTGTTGGGTCTGGAATAATTATTTTGTGGCTTTGCGTGTAGTTTGTTTGTTTTCCCTTGTGTGGTTTACACTTAAGCTGATACTCAGAAGTTGTGGGGCTGTGGGTTCTGTGCTGGCTGGAGGGCTGAGTTGCAGAGGCAGATTAGGGTAGACCTGGAGAAGTGGCTGTCGGTAGACTGAGACCAGTTTAGCCTTGAACTGTAAGGATTTGACCTTCTGTACCTTTTCCAAAGTTTGGGATGCTTGCAGGAAAGATGCTGGGCTTGGGCTGACCCTCTGAGGAGGGTCCCTGGCCCCTTAATGGGGTCTGTGTTCTGAGAGTGATCTTGTGAGCATCACAGAGATCTGCAGAAGCTTTATGTATGGACTGGTGAGGCCACAGCACTGCTATGTGATAGTGCTGGTGCAGTGTGCAAGATGACCCCGGGTAAATAGCCTTGATAAAAATGCTTAAAAGTTAACAATGGTTTTGCTCACTCTTAAAAAGATACTGGGGTGGGGTTGCAGGAGGGTGCAACAGGTGCCTAATGAGTGCTTAATTACCACGTGCTCTAGGAGGGGAGGTGCTTTAAGAGAAGCACTGTGCCCTGCTGGGTTTGTCTAACTTGCCAATCTTTGCTTCTTTTTGGTTGTTATTGCTCAGTAGCTGTTGTGAGAAGGGGAGATTCCCTTCTGTTCCCTCATCTGTGTCTGTGATGGGCTCTGAGGTGTTTTGAACAAGGGACTATCACCGCTTGGAGAGGCTGAATCCTATCAAAGAGTTTTCCTTCCCATGTTAAGACTAAGCAAAAGGGTAGAAACAGTGGGAGCTGCCACCCCTCCCAGAGGTAGGAACATGTCAACGTGTCACTTCTCTAAGAGGAGATCCCACTGAGTTTGGAGCTGGTGGGAGGGGGAAGCATTTTCCTGATCCATTAATTCCTCTCTGGTGTCCTTGGATCCAAAGCAGTGGTGTCTGCTTGGGCCTGTGTGTCACAGGCTGCTGTTCCTGCCCTGAGGGGATGCAGGGCTTCTTGCAGCCTGACCCAATCAATTCCCTGGCTGTGGTACCTTGGCGATGCCCTCAATGAGCATCCTGAAGGCTTTGCACCGGCTTGTGAGTTCAGATGTTTCATTTGTGTGCTGTCTATGAATCTGTGGGAGTGCTGGTAGCAGGGAACAGACAGTGGTCCTTGGGGCACTGGGAGGCAGCACCTCTGGCCCTTGGCTTTGCTGGGAGTGGAATGGTTTCTTTCTGTGAAGTCCAGTGCTTTGAAATGGTGTGAACATCCCATGCAGCTGCAGGCTGAGGAGGTAACACCTCACTTGCCTGTGCAACTGTTTCTCCAGACACTGTTTAGTGCACCCTATTTTGACCTCCCATGCACCCATGTTAGTTGACACTGGTGAGAGTTACTCTACTCACACACATAAGACTAAATTCAGCTGCCCTCTCTTGGTTTAACAGCAAAAAAGAAAAAAAAGACTATCCAGCAGCATTCCTGCTCCCCTGAAATCTTCAGAGATTCATGTGCTTGGCTCAGCATGGCTTGACATTAATCTGCTGTTGGAATATCTATGGGAAAGAACAGCCAAGTGACTGAAGAATACAAGAAATCTTAGTTTGTCTGGCACAGGCTAGTCTGCCACCACGAAAGATGAAAATACAAGAGAGGGGAGGTAGGAGGAGTCCACTCAGCTGTTTTAGTTTTCAACATGCTGTCTGGGCTGGCTTCCTCTCGATTATCGGGGAAGGCTAAGAAAAGTAAAACAGTGTTGCCAAGCTGTGAAACCAACTCTTTACAACAAGTTAGGTCAACCAATCAACCTATGGGCGGTTGTGAAGGGAGTTGACGTGTGTAATAATGATAAAGAAATTGCATTAATACAGTTTCAAAGTGTTTCGTATTTAAACGTGGCTCCAAGTTTGTTGTGCATAACAGGACAAATATAGCTAAGGTGGGGCTGAGCACAAGAGCTGGATTCTAGCCTGTTTTAGGAAGCCAAAACAAACACTGAAACTAATACAACATTTCACATGGACTTTTGTGCTAATTATCTACACTTTCTGATGCTGGCTTTTAAAAGGGTGGGGGGAAGACAGTGACATATCCAGAAAGCTGATGGAAATCCTGTGGGTTTTATCCTGCTCTTGCTGTGTAAATCCTGTGTGACTCTTTAGAAGTTCTGGATGAGAGTTGCCTGGCCTTTCTCACTGGGCTATATTAGGCTAGACTTGAATTTTTAAAAAGTGAAATGCTGGAATTCACTGGCTGGATGCTAAAGTGAGGATCTGGTTGTGAGGCTTCTTACTGTGAGTTGCTGTGTGTGATTTAGAACAAGTCTCTGTTTCCTACTTGTTCTTTGTCCTGAGGCTGCCAGCTCAGTCCTATTTATTTATCTGGTTTTTGCTTCCCTCTGTCACTCAGTGTATCTGTTCCCAACTCTACATATTCTACTCTTGTGTAAAGAGCTGTGCATGTGTGTCTGAGCTTGGTATTCTTGTTTGCTTAGGCTATAACGTCCTTGGAGCAGATTGGTTTGGCCAATGCCTTTGTTTTATCCCTTGTAATAAACATTATTGCTAATAATAAGGAATTGTTACCTCAAATCGCTGTTCTTTTAAACCCAACTGTAGTATAATCTCATACTGTACTGTAGCTGATGACAACACTAAAGGTTTAGGATTTGCATCTTTGAAGCTTTTGATACCTCGTGTAGCAGGGCTTGGGTCTCTTTTTAGAGTCTCAAGGTGCTACTCTTATACTACTAATAAAGTGCTTATAAAACAAAATTATTTAAAGCTACTTTCTGTTCTTGGTATGTTATCTCCTAAAAAACCCCAACAATCCTCTGTTTCTGCTTGGGGTTTTGTGGGTATAAAAGCTCACTGATGTGTGTTAAGCTCTGTAGAGACACTTTAATTACTGCACATCTGAATGGCTGTCACATTAGGAGTTAAAGATCTCTATTTCAAGGAAAGAGGGATTTTTATGTTTCTAATATAAATGAGTATGTTTCAGCCTTTTTACCAAATTCAAAATGCATGGAAGGGTATTTTACAATAGACTAAGAAGGCAACATAAAATTAAGTAAAGCTGGGTCTGGTGCCTAAAAATATTTGGCAGAATTCCCTGGAAAGCCACATTTGAACATTTTTAATATATATTACAAGGCAGACAAGAATAATTATCTTCTCTTGAAGTTCCCCAAGTGAGAGAAGTGTATTGTAATGCCCTTTGAAAGAAAATAATATAAGTTGCCAAATGATTATGTTGTGTAATTCTTCCCCACCCCGTCTTCTTCATCCATCAGATTGTATGCAAGAGAGGAGGAATATGGTACAGATGGAGCAGCTGTTCTTATGTTCCTTTTTAAAAGACAAAACACCCTTAATAGGTGAACTTCCAGTGTTCCAAGGAGCCCTTGGAAAGAAATAATGAAGGCAAATATTTCTAAATGACTAAAGCATAGCACTGCTAGAAATGAGGCAACTTTCTTGCAGGTCTGTTGTGACTCTTGGGGAAATCTAAGTAATGGAACTCTATCTCCTCTCTCCTACATGCAGTGTTCAAAGCAGGGATGCTAAAGCTTCTTTGATTTGCCCTTTTTTTAACTTCTATTAAAATGAACAGAGAAGTCTTAGCAGGGGGAGCTGAGACAAAACAGGATTAAGTGAACCTGCAACAACCATCGGTATTTTAAGAGACCTCAGTAAATGCCCAACTCCCTCAAACATTATTGCCATAGACATAGATAACTGAAAAGATGTATCTTCAGATGAGACAGAACTTCTTTAAAACATGTAGATCATTTTAGAGGCAGTAGAAAGACTACTAGTGACAGATGATATGGCTTCTATTTTCTTTTTAGCCTCATTTTGCCTATTAATACACAGTTATGAAACAGAACAGTTGTACCAACTTCTTCCTGTGGAGCTTGTCTTGTCCCTCAGAGACTGGTGCTGAGGAGTGTAAAGGCAGTCAGGGTTAAAAAGAACAAAAATCAAAGTGTGATTCTTGGAAACTGGTTAGATGCAGAATTCACAGTTAATTTCAGTGGGTTTGGGGTCAAACCCTTTGGGAATGAGGAAAACTGGAGTCCTGATACTGAATTCCTAATGGGAAAGGGAAGCATGGGCTCATGAAAGGAACATGGGGCTGAGGGAGAGGCCAAATTCTTTGCTGTTGTAGGCTGGAATTGCTGTTATTTGGATAAGAAAAGTTCCTTCTGATTTAGACCAGCCAAGAAAGGTCTTGCAGGTTCTTGAGAGAGCTGCAGATGTGATCCTGCAAGTGAAGAAAGAAAACTAGGGTTATATGAAGGGGCAGTGGGAGATAAAGTCAGAAACAAGGTGGGAAGCAAAGCTGTGATGGGAGCACTGAGGCTGAACAATCCTGCCCTGGGAAATCTGTCTGACTAAGGGGCTGCAACCTGCTCTAAGTTATTTTTTTTCAGACCTGAGAAGGTGAAATTAGACTCTTATTTCAAGGGGGAGGTGGGAAAGCTAAAGAAGAATAGTGTTTATTAGATTTAGTGGGATCTTCCATGTGAAATATGTGGTTTGTATACATCTATTTCAATGAAGACCATTCAATTAATTGGTGTTTGGGAAATGTGGGTACATTGTCTTTCAAATGAGTGTCCTTGTGCCTGGGCTGTTGCACAGAGATGGGGTACTTAGGAAATCTCTGCAAAATTAGCTTTTAGAAATGCTCTGATGGGACCAGTAAAACTGTGGTTTCATTTTATGGGTAACAAATTGACCCTCAGAATATTTGTCTGCTGTAACCAAACATGCTGCTGTGGGTGTGTAAATGTCTCCCTCTGGCACTGGTGACAAAGTTCCTGGACCAGCACCAGTTGACACCAAGAAAGATTTTCCAGCTGTTCCTCACCGTGTGCCACAGTTGTGTTTTGAGCACACAGTCCTGTCATCGATTAATGTTTTGTCTGGGGGAATGGCTAAGGCTTGTCATCCTCGGTGCTGGGAGAGGGCTAACTGTCCTTATGCAAATTGCAGTGGTTTGTTGTACATGACATTAGAGGTATTGCAGCTGCATGGGGTTAATTGCTGTCATGGATTTGCCTCCACAAGCTTTCAGTGAACTGATTTCTGCAGTCTGCCAGCACTAGGAAAGGGAAGGGATGATGCACTGTGGTGGAGAAGGAAGGTTTGGTGGTGAGGACAACTTGATTCTTCTTTTTCCTTTCCTCTCTTGCTCTGTTGGCAGAGCTCAGTGTATCAGAATGGATCTAAAGGCTCTCAGCAGTTGATAAATGTTAGGCAAACCTCAGAGTGGCCAAAATGCAGCACAGGAGGGTCCAGTCCTGCAGAGAACTGGAGGAGGAAGTGGTGCTTTCAGTGTCTTTTGGCAAGATGAAGCAGTTTGGTCCTCTGCTCCCAGCTTTTTTTGGCTTCAGGACCAGGGATTCCTCAGTCAGCCCAGAGAGCAGGAGCTCAGCTGCCTTAGGGTGCCACTGTGATGGCTACGGTATGTTTTTCAAGTCCATTTTGTTTTCATGTGGCAGATCAGAGCTGGCAAAAACAGGATGTCTTGGAACTACAACTAGATGAAAACAAGCTACAATGACAGTGGAAAAAACCATATCATTTTACTACCAATTGAAAATTGGGACCAGACGAAGCCTCTGAAGCCCTGGGCATTTAATTTACTGGAGTCGGTCACTCCTCTGTGAAACCAGCACTGGTCTGTGTTCCCTGCACATAAGTGATATCTTTTGTTTGTTTGTATTTGACATCATTAGTTGAAGAAAATAATGAGATGGATTGTTTTGGTTTTCTTGTTTGCATGAACTTTACATACAAGTGATTTACTTTGCAAGCCACTATGGCAGGGTGTCTGTAGCTTACATGGCTCAGAAATTGTGCAGGACAAAGGTATCTGATGGAGTGCTGCTCTGCATCTGGAGACAAGCTTTCTGAATAAACAGGTTAATGCAGCTTGGCAAAGGCTGGCTTTTTGTTGTTGTTGTCTTCCCTCCATTTGCATGCATATGAGTTTTTATCAGTCATAGCCAGAAAGAAAAGTGGCTTTGCAATCCGACCTACTTGATCTGTTTCTGAGAAGTAAACACACCTTTTCCTAGGGACTGCTTGCCCAAGACTTGGATTGTGTGGTATGCATTGGTCTTCTTGGTTTGTGGTCAAGTGTAAATACACATCTCTGTTTATTTGGGTGTCAGGCTAGAACATGGTAGGGTTATAATGGACTTCACACAGCTAAATGTCGTTGTTCTTTGAAAATTAATAATGATTTGATTTTTTTCATGCTGACAAATTGATTGTCCAGATAAAAAACTGAATTACTTGTTTTTGTACTGTTTGTTTTCAGATTTGCTTCTGCCTGGAAAATTTGACTTATGGTCTGAATACCCATCACTTTAGACAGTCATGATCACAATACAGGTAATCAGAAATTGTTCATTTTTGCATTTATTTGTAGTATTTTACATGGAACGTGTTTTGGTGGTGATCTTTTAGGGGAGTTAGGGTCTCAAGCCACTTTTAAAACATACCTTCACCAGCCTTCATGAAAATTTTACACACTTAGGGGCAAACAACCAACCCTCATGGATGTAACCAGTAATAAGAAATGGAAGCAAATGTAGCTATTCAGGAAATGTGATTTTCATACCACAGGTAATATGGAGTCTTCAAAAATAAAACGTTCTTCTTACAAATGAGTATTTTTTTAAGTTGTCAAACATGTTTCAGTAAAAGCAGTGATTCAGAAGTGCTGGAGCATTTTAATGCTTAAGGTAATTTTGCTCTGTTTAGTGCAACTAACAGCCAAAGCCTGAGTTTGCTTTGATTTATTGCAAAAATATCTTGAAATAAGAAGTCAGGAGGATACTACTGAAGGATAGTACAGCTGGGCTTTTTATATTAAGCACTGTCAAAACAGGTACCTCCCACCTCAAAAGGGGAAAGCTTTTTATTCTGGTAAGAGATTTCTTGCTAAGATATTTGATAAGATTTAATAGCAAATGTTCTGCCTTAGCCTGGTGTATTGGCATGTTCTCACCCACCTGATTGCAATAATGAGCTTGGTGGGATTCCCCAGCCTTGGGAACTGAATGCTGGCCAGACTTAGGAGCTTGCATGTCTTGGGAAGCAGCAGTGATGGAAGGCACTCTGTGTGTCACTCCAGTCTGAACAGTGTGCAGTGTTGCTGGTAGGGCCTGGAGTAAGTTACCTTTATTGGAAGAGGGGCAGATATAAAATAAAAAAGATGTTAAGAGAGAAAAATAAGTGATATTTAGAGAGGGCCATGAGGGAGATCCCCTCTACCACCAAAGAATCACGAGGTGTAAGTGGTTTCTCAGTCTCAGTGCAGTTTGTGTGAGCCCTGCCAGTGGACATGATCTGCTGTCCACACTGTGTTGGTGTCTGCACTGGGCTAAATAAAACCTGACCAGCAGTGTGTGTGTGCAGCAGTCTGGGTACGTGGTCAGGAGCTCTCCAAACATGCCAGGCAGGTAGGTATTCCTGGGATCCTGGGTGTCTGGGGAAGCTGGAGCTGTCCTCCAGAGCCAGGGGAGAAGGAAGAGGGTGGTGCCCACCTGGCAGGTGTCCAGACTGGAAAGGTGCAAGGAAAGCTCTTCAGCCTTCCTGGTGTAATTTGTTCCCAAGTGTTCCTGCTGATGCAGTGTGAGCACATTGCACTTGCAGGACAAAATTAAGCCCCTCAGTGTTTGTGTGTGCATAACACTTTTAAATGGAAAAGCTTGACAACTGTTTTCTTTTGACTTTGTTCTGGGTGAGCTTAATGTGGTCCTCTGTAAAGAAAACAAGAGTCTGGAAACCCAAATCTCCAGGAGACTCTGCTCTATTAGATAATTTGAAAATGTGTAGTGATCACACACATAGATCTGAGGGAGCTCAGGCACACACGCAGCTGTAGTTTGAGAGCACTGGCTGCATTTGCCATCTGTCTCTAAGCAAGCAGATTTTGGCTGGGTGCTCTGCTTCATATGGCTGAGTGTGACTTGCTTTTCTCCTTGTCACCTCTGGATTGGGCTTTCCATGAAGATTAATGGAACCTGAGAGAACTCTTTACCCTTCCTGAGAACTGGCACGACATTGTACTGCTTGGTTAACTCAGCTCAAGTTGGTGGTGTGGTGTTTAGTGTTTCTTTTCTGGGCTGAAACTCCTGTTCAACCTGAAAATGCAGAGATTTGCTTCTGCTCAGTAGTGTTAGAATTGTTTGTTTTAATCCCAAATCCCAACTTCTCACCTGTGAAAAGGCACAAAGAAGGGCCATATTGGTGTTCTGTTGGCTGACATTGTACTCTAAGAATCCCATTACAATGTCAGGAAAAAAATAAATTGATTAATCACTGGGAATCTCTCCTCAGTCTGTTATTTATCAGTGGGTTAAAAGAATGTGTACTGATTTGGGCAATGTGAGAAACTTTTGGCTTTCATTATAGCCTGTAAAAAGCTTGAACTGAAAGCCTCTAGTGCTCTTATGTCCTACCACATATGTGTGCTCTACCTGCTGACTTTGGAAAGAGATTTTCATATTAGGTTTTATAGTATTCAATGAAATTAGGCATGACTGGGCAACAGGATGCCAGATCTTCCCTTTTCCTTGGCTAACGTGTGTACATGGAGTTTGAGATATTTTTAATTTTTATTTTTTCTCTTAAATTATACTTACCTTCCTCACTGTGACACCAGTAGAAAGTCAGAATTTCACATCTTGCTTTTTGTGGGACTAACTTAAGGGGCTAACATGGACAAACTGCTGGCTGGGAAAGTGACAGAAATTATTAAGGCATACATTTATTTTGTTTTGGCATTCCTCCCCTCACCCCCAGATTTTGGGTCAATTACACAGGGGAAAGGTCTGTGTGGGGGATTTTGTGCTTATTTCCAGATTGTGAGCCAGCTGACACTTCTGTTAGGTAGTAATACTTACTCCGTTTCTCCTTTGTGTGGGTAATAATTTTTCCTTTTGCAAGAGGTTCATTATCTCAAAGATTAACTTGCCTTTAAGTAGAACAAAAGCTGGAAATGTTAGTAAAGCAGAAATTCAAGCAGTCTGACATTTGATCTAGATAAACTGAATAGTTAATGTGTTGCATTGTTTGTCTTCTGACTCGAAACATTTCATTACTTCAGTGGTTCTTCTATTTCTGAAGAAGTGCAAAAAGAATTGAAATTTGTATTTCTGGAGGAAACATGTCTACTTACCACCTGTTTGTCACAGAATTACATTCTGTTCATGAACAGAGCTCTGCTGTTCTCAAAAGACCAGTTTGTTGGTGAAAATAATTTTCATAGTAGTTCAAATCTTGTGTGCTATGACTTGGTTTTTACATTTTCAGTTTACAGGTATTGCCACACTGCTCTGACCACAGGAATTTTTCTATAGTTTGCTTTTCACCTTTATCTCTTTGCACATGGTGATTATTTCTTATTCAAATGCTCACATCAACAGAGCAATTAATTCTCAGCAATTTCCAAGTTGCCTTGGCTTTGACTTTGCTGGTGGTTAATCTGGCACAGAATCAGCAGTCAAAGCAGTCAGTGCTGAGCCTCTTGAGGGAGATATACTTTGGATGAGCATATCCCAGTGCCTGTGGTCCTAAACCTTGAAGAAAAAGTGCCTAGATGGTGTGCCACACTAAGGAAAGCCTGGATGTGATCCATGGGGACAGTTGGTAGATTTGCCTTGGAACTGCATCGTTGCTCTGAACACAGATGCTGAAATGGGTGCAATGTTTGTTTCTCACAAATGGTGTGCAGACCAAAGCCTGGTGGTGGTTATAATGTTCCTTCTGGAAACCAGACTATAGCTAATTACTGATCTTCTTGATTTTGCTGGTCTGTGGGTTCTAAAAGGAAGTCCATCCTTGCCTGTCAGAGATGGGGAACTCTGTTGGTCAACTGTGCCATCAGTGGCACTATAGCTGTCACCTAAAGCTTGTTTGGGTGTCCTGGGCCACGTTTCCAGATAGCTGGGAGACAATCAAGCCAGCTCTTTTCTTGTGGGTTTTAAAACCCTGTAATAGTAGTTCCTAGAAGCTGCAGTTGCTGGGACTTCCTTGTGCAGACACACCAGGTGTCTTCCCTGTACAGAAAACCTACACAACTGTCCACAGGTCAGTGTGAAATGAAGGCAGATCAGTCACAGCCTCAAGACATTTATAGTTTGAAACTAGTGAAGAAGGGTTGGGGTGACTTGCACAAAAGTAATATAAATCTGCCCAATTTTATTTAGATCCTGTGTTTTCTGGCTCTCAGCTCTACAGTTGTCTTGTTGGCCTATGCTGTTTTCTTTCTCTAAAATCAGCAAAATTGGCCTTTTAAAGTGCTTATTTAGGCTGCCTCGTGTTCTCCCACTTCTTCACCACCTGATGTTGATCAGGAAATGCTCATTGACTATGCTTCCCTGTGATTTTTTGAGTGTGGTCCTTACTGAGGATTCTGTTGCCAGCTCTGTCTCCTTCCCTGAGCCCAGGGAGCAGGATGTAAGTGTTCACTTGTACACTGGTCCTTTCTCTGCTGGACTGCCTTGAGCTACAAATGGATTTCTACCCTCCTGCACCTGTGAGGACGTGGGCTCCTCTGGGTAACCACCACTCACAGTAGCACTGACCCGTAGGAACTCTCCCACAGCTCCTAGAGTGGAGACTTGCTATGCAGAGAGGAGGGAAATGGGGTGGAGTGAGCAATGTGGATTCATGTGCTCACTCTGCAACAGTCTTCCTGGGTGGCCTCAAAAATATCACTTACATCTTGCCTGTTTTTCCTGCCCCTCCTTTGCTTCCTTGTGCTTCAGTCTCCCACCTGTAAAACGAGGATGGTTAAGCTTCCTCTTGCCCTTCCTCTGGCTTGGCCTTTGGGGGCATCAGCTCTCTGTAGCTGATGGTCTCCCTACAATCCCTAAATCAATGAAGTTGACCTTGGTCACAAGATAAAGCGTTAAAGTAACATGTGTAACATAAAAGACAGAATTTACTGTAGGTTTCTAGGATGGGATTTTCCAAGTTCCTGGAGACCATCTCCGTGTATGTGGTACACATCAGACTGAACACTTAGATAGCCTAAAAGTTTTAAATCCATATTCGGGCCCTTGAATCAGTGGCTTGACTTCAGAAGTGCTCAACACTCAGGAGTTTGCTGTGAATATGCTGGACAATTTTATGTGCTGAATATTTTTTCAGTTGTCACAGATTTAGGTGGGTTTCAGAGCCTTGCTGTAGATGAGAGAGGTGGTGGGGCAGCGGTGGCTCTGTGTGTATTTTCTTATTCCTGTAAACCACTGTTTCAGTTCAAAAATGTAACTTGTTCACAAGGACAAAATACATTTACTGAGTGACTTGGTTCATCAGTAGATCCCAGACTGCCAAATGCATTTGGTGGTCTTGGTTCTCTTCCAGCTGAAGAAGTCACAGAGACCTGACTGTGTGTGTGTGTGTATTTTCACACACAGATATTTTGGCATTTTAGCTGTCTGTGCTCACTCAGTAGAAATGTGGACTGAGTTACTGCAGGAGTGAGGGGGTGGTCCCAGCAGGTCAGAGTTGAGTCTAGTGGTAGGGCAGGGTGGGGAAGCTTGGATTGCAGCTGCCTACACAAAATTTGACCTCGGATTAACCAGACAGCTTCAGTTTCCACTGCTCTTGTCCCAAGCCTCTATGAGCAAAAATAACCAAAGTACAAGAAAAGAAAATAGAGTTTTGGAATTTGTGCAAAATGGGGAAGAAAAAATCTTTATTATTCTTTATAATTTATGAATTATCTGTCTTTGACTAGAACCTGCTGACAGGAGAGAGCAAATATTAGATATTCTGGGGTTAGTGCCACACGAGTGCACGTGTTTGTTGGTGCTGAACAGGTTAGACAAGCTCATGTGCTGATGTTAATCAACAGGTCTTTGTTGAAGTGGTGCCAGTTTACTCCAGTTAAGGATATATTTCCTAAATGTAATAATTTACTGCATTGTTCCCTTAAAAGTTTAAGCTCCTCCTCTTTATCTTCTTACTCTGAAGGCAGAGCTGGTTTCTTGTAGATAATGGGTTCATAGGAATGGGATGTTTTATTAAATATTAAAAATTCAACTTTTACCTTCACCGAGAGTCTTGTCTTCACTTAGTCCTGGTTGGAACTGACAGCAAAGAATGTTGGCTGTTGTTGCCAAATCCTGACATGGTCCAGCAGCAGCATTTTGTGAGTGGTGATGAGTCTCCCTTCTCAGAACTCATCTTACTGAGTTTCCATAATCAAGGACAGACTTTCAGAGAGGCTCAAATGGACTTGTTTTTCATAAACTGCTGAGTATGGAGTGCTCATCTTCCTTTGAAAAACTTGTGTTCTATTTCATGCCAGAAGCTTCTGAGTGCCAGGCACTCTTGAAAGCTAGTCTTTGAGTGTCATTTGAAATATGTTCCCACACAAGCAAATTCTATATGTTTGCAGGCAATCTTAGTTTTCTTAAGAAAACAGCATTGTTAAGTGGAGGGTGGCAGTGGTGTGAATAATCTTAAAGAAAAGTGGAATTATATTCAAACCTCACTTCTTGCAGTGAACTTAGCTGAACCCTTTGAATGTTTTGAAGAAGATCTGAGAAGAAAGCAGCTCTTTCATGCTTTCATATATGTGTGCTCTGTTTTGTTAAAAATGGTATAAGAAATGTTTTGCTGAACAACTTTCTGGCCTTATCAAAAGGAAGATGTATCACACATTTTATTAGACCAATCCAAATGCTGCTACATTTAAGCCCAGAAGGCTGAAATTTTTTGAATAAGACTTTGTGAAGCTTCCAAAACCTCTTCAGTGAAATGGGACATTGATCCCACAGACTGTTTTAGCTCTGCTGACTTTCTATGTAAGATATTCAAATGATGTTTTGGAAATAGACACCGTGGAACAAGGTCAATTGTATCTCAGACCTGCTTCTCCTCTTGGCCTTGCTTTATCTAAGAGCACTCCAGGTGGTGTTCAAACTTCTGCACCTTCTGACAAATATGATGCCAATTTAAGTTTGGTGGAGTTGTTTTGTGCCTAAGGATTTCATTATTTGAAAAAAATGTAGTGCAACAAATCCTTCCTTAGGCTCTCATAGATGACTTGCTCAAGTGATGCTGTGGACTGAAACATGTTCAGCTTTGTGTAAATGGGTTTTTTCATTGCAAAAGATAATTGTAGATTGTAGAAGCAATGAATTACAGGAAATGTCTGATAAATGTCAGTAGTCAGAACTTGAAATATCATTGAACTCCGAGTTACATCTTCAGATACAACCTATCCACTAAGTTCTGCTCTCTAAATTTGGGGTCAAGCTTCCATTGACTTCAGTACACAGAGTTATTAAATTAATTATTTTCTCCTTCCACAACTCCCAGGGATGATCAAGATAAGAATATGCTCTTAAAACAGAGTTGCAGCTCTTCTGGTGCTCAGTCCCATGGCCATCCAAAGTGGAATGACTCACCAGCACTGGGTTGTCAGGGAGATGGATTTTGGAGCAGGGTTTGAATGAATGTCCCTGACTTACTAAACTGCTGAAATACAGGTCTAGAAACAGGTTTTCAAAACCAGTTTGCACCCAGTTGTGACTCACTGGAAGCCCATACAAAAGCTCCCTTAAACTCACTCCAGCAGAATACTTTGATATTCAATCTTTTCTAAGTAATTTTTGTCACTTAGGTTTGCACTGGATGGTATAACTACAACTGGAGGTTAATCCTCTGATGCCTTAATTATTTGGAAGTGGAAGAATTGATTTCTGCTCCTCTCTGCTTCCCCAGCTCTTAATCTGTCTCCATTTGTGATTGTGCAGCTATTGTTTTGGGGGATGAAAGGGCAGAGGTGATGTCCATTTACTTTTCCACAGATGGCAGATAATTTATAGGAATTGTACTCTCTGCTCTGCTCCCACTTTCTAGATAGCCATGTCAGTGTGAAAAGGTGCCTTTCAGGCTTCAGATGTTGGACAGTGAAGGGAAATAAACAGTTTATTTTGGTTGACAAAAAGTGTTAGGTTTTAGAGTACAAAGGCTGTTTCTTAATATAGAAAATCACTGTATTTTTGAAAACTGATGTTGAACTGTTAAGTTTATTGACATTGACCAAGACAGCTAGAAAAATCCTGGGTGGAAAAACCATGATCTGAATAAATTACTCATCTCAGCATGATGACATAACCTTAGAGCAACTTAAAGAATTTTGCAGCTTTCTCCCTCGTTGCTCTTTAACTCAATAGCATCTTCCTTCCCATGACTTGTTCCATTATCTTCAGTGTGGCAAGTTTAGCATGAATTTACTCCCTTCAAGATGAGTGAAATGATTAAATCTGCTCTAATTAATTGTTTCAGTATGTTGGAAGAAAGATTTGTTTTTCCTTCCTCCCTCCTCCCTCCCCCTCCTTGTTTTTTAAGGCAGTTGCTGTAGTGGCCCAGGCTCTGCAAAGCATCCTGGAACACACCCAGAGAATGTACCTTTGTATGTTCCTATTTCAGCACTGCATCCCTCATCCTAAGTGTGCACTGGGACTCCTTACTACACCCTGGGCTTGGGCACTATTCTTCCCTTCATGGAAATGAACTGAGGTCTGACTGTGAGGGCCCAGGGCCACAAACCATCCAAGTTAGTTGGGAAATGTGGGGTTGTGAGTTACCACATGGGAAATATCCATAAGATGAGGCACTGGTTGTCTGTGCAGACCTCTTGGCAGCACGAGTTAAGTATCTGACAGGTTATCTCAAGAGTTAAATGGCTTTAAAATCTAAATTTCCCATGTGTCTACATGTACAGGAAGTCAGTCATGTGACAAACTATAAAATTACCTCTACTTAGTTATTCTGGCTATGAGATATTAATCTGTTTTTTGCCAATGCAGAGTGCACCTGAATTTTTGAAACTGAAGTTTTAGTGGAACTATGATTTCAGGCAGACATTACTAGTCTGCGAAGGAAGAATCAGCATTATTAATAAGCTTTCACTATTGTCTTTTTGTCTTTGTTTAATGTGTTTGAATGTTGAATTATGCTAAATTATGTACATGTTAAGTGATAAATTATGTAATGCTGCAATGTGGTGGGAATTAATAGTGGAACTGCCTTAATTTCCTCCTTTGTTTTTTTGCCATAAACCCCATTAAATCTCTGTTATGTAAATGGATTTGTCAAATGGTGCTGATAAGAAAGATAGAAAGGGGGGGGTGGGAATGCCCAAGCCCCAAACCAAAGACAGCCCTGCTTCCTTTGGACAGATGGTGAAGGCTGAACCTTCATGAATTTGTTATTGACCTAATTGAAATCACATTGGTGTGTTGTTCCCAGGCTGTGCCAGGGATGCTCTCAGGGATGGGGCTGGCAGGGGCAGGGACAAGAGTCCCACTGCAAAAATGCAGAGCTGTGAAAATGCTCCAGAAGGTTAGGAGGGATTCCAGCACCTCCTGGGCTGTTGCTGCTGACCCAGGGTCAGGCACAGGCAGACACTTTGCAGCTGCACTGCTTTGCCTTCTTTTTTCCAGTGGGAATTACGACAGGGAATGGATCCCCCCAGCTAGTGTAGCTGAAGCCTGGGAAAACACGTGCTGCTTCAGAGCAGTTAGTTTACAATATGGTAAATTAGAGGCAGGTCTGGTAGGCACAATATCCATTAAATGAAATAAATTGGGACTGAGTCTGTGCCGTATTCCAGTTCACCCCTGGCTGATGAATTAGGAAGAGATATTAATGGTGGGTGGGATAAAGAATGGCTTTGATTCTGAGGGCAAACTGTGGAGGTGATGCTCCAGGAGGGTCTTCTGATGGCACATCTGGGAATGATATGGAAATGTGGTTTAATCCCACATGCTGGCAAAACTCCCAACAGCATAAAAGGAGCAAGTGCATGTATCTATGCTTGTCAGTTGCTTGGAGTAAGGGAACAGTTTTACAGACAAAAGAGGATTTTTTTCCCTCTTAGTTAATGCTGTTTACCTGCAATACCTGTGAATTTTGGCCTTGGCCTTAACCTGAGGAGTGCCCTTTCAAAATGTTAGTGTTGAATGAGTTATTTCCTCATGCTTCTGGGGTATGTTTGTAGCCAGAGATGAGGTTCTGGTCATCGTTGCAGAGTTCAGTGGCCTGGGTTTACTTCCTTTCTCCTCCAGAGTGCCAGGAAAAGTTATTCTGTAAGTCCATGAAGTTTAGACTTTGCACTTGAACTTTTTTCCTCTATCTAGCTGTCTTTTGATCATTAATCATCAGGAATGGAGCTTATATTCCTGCCAAAAAATAGTGAGCTTGGGTTTAAAAACCATTAGGGGTTCTGGTGTCTCTGGTTTCAAAATTCATTGTGTTGTCCTGTCCTCTGGAGTGCAAGGAAGGAGCAGAGGAAATGTTGTCTTTTTATCTCAGGAATGTAGAATGCTCTGACTGACACTTATGTGTCATAGAGAACTGATGTGTTTTATGTACAATATTCCTTTCCTCTTGCATTTTCAAAACTGGTAAAAGACAAAACCACATTAATTAAGTATAAATGATACAGTACTAACAGATCAGGTGGTCCTGTGTCCTAAAAATATGATTTTTAGTATAGCACGTGTTTTTATATGGGCATGGGTTTATATCACACTTAATAGTTGTTGAGTCCTTGGTGATGAATGGCTTTAAAACAAGCATAATAGTACTAATAGTCCAGATTGGGACATAGAACAGGTTTTTCAAAATTGAGATATCAAAGTACTTTACTTTTTTAGAGAAGTTGAGAAAAGGGATTTTTATACCTTGAACAATTGCTGAGAGAACTAGAGAACTGCCAAATTCTGATTTCAAGCTTTGTTCCCTTCCTGATTTTTTTCTTTCTCCTTTTCTTTACATTTACTCTTGTCACTGTGCTTTTCTTAGTCACAACAAGAAAATAGGATAAAAGGGCCTTTCAAAGATTGAATTTTCCACTTTTGTTGGGAAAAAGAGCAGCTTTCCTAAAGTTGGATGCAAAGTTTTCCCATGCTCTTGCTGGCATGCACAACTCTACATATATACATATTCATAGAACTATGATGGCAGTGTGGAAATTCTTTCCACAGTAGAACAACATAGTTATTTCATCTTGCTTTCCTTAAAAAACCCCCAACAAAACTAAACAAAAAATCAGGAATACCAAAAGTGAAACAGGCATATAATTTCCAAGTTTAATTAGAGGTAATTCCAGTGACAGAATTATTATCCATTGTCTTTCCAATCAGTCATCTTTTCATGTGAATGTGCAGGTTGAGAATAAAAGTGTCTCTTTTGTGTAGAAACCCTTTTGATACATAGATGGAAACTAATACTAGGAATGGAGAACAAAGTGAAGAGTTTGTCAGTTAATAGAAGTGTTGTCTTTGAAGACTATTTTGACCATGAGTTCACTTGCTGAGTAGTGTACATGTATTAACCTTCTGTCCCTTGCAGGACAGATTTTTGATGGCTTTTTGGCACTTTTATCACAGTCCTCATAGATCTATAATCTATTGAGCCCCTGGTATGGTGCATTAGCCTTGAGGTATAACTGTGACACCTATTTCTTGAACATGTGCTAGAAAATGCCAAAAATCTCAGGTTTTTTAGGTTGTGCTTCTTTAAAATAGCAAGGAAAAACTCTGGTATGGAAAGCTCACAACTTCTGACCAACTCATTCTTCTACTACATCCTTGCAGTTTGCTTTATGCTTTTCAGTCTCGTTTTGTGTCCAAGAGTTATTGGTGGCTGTTGAGGCTGCAGCTGATTCCATGCTTTGGAATCTTTGAACATTGGAGTCTTTGAATATTCCACATCTTTCCATAAGTGAAGCTTTAAGTGTCCTTCCTGTAGGCAAGTTCCTGCTCCTCTCAGGAGTCTGCCAGCCTCCCTTTGTGCTCTTTGTTTGCTCTCTAACAATTTTAGCTGGACTCATCCTGCCCTCTGGAATCTTCCAGCTTGCTTTATGCAGTTATTCTCAGGAGGGATGCAGTCTGTCCTTTGCCCTGGAGGACCCCACAGCCCAGGAAGGAGTGAGATGTGCATGTGTTTTGACTCTTCAGTTTCTGTTTTTAACAGCACATGTGATGCATAGAATTGATACAACAAACTGGAGGCAAATTAAGCTTTTTTTTTTTCTTCTCCATCTGCTGCACCATCTGAAAACCTTCCAGGCAACAGATGAGGCTTTGCATCTGGATGGTGATTGGGAAAGTAGGCACTGAATTGGCCTGGTGCATATCAAAGTGTGAATAGGTGCAAGGATGTGAGAATAAGGGAGTCACAGGCACCAAGTGCTACTTTGTCCAGGAAGCCTTGGAAAAGGCTCCTGTCCTGGGAAAGCTGCTGGATTTGCTTGCTGTGGGAGCTGAGGTGATAGTTAAGGAAAGGTGGCTCATGATACAAAACATGCCACACTCAGCAAGAGGTTTAAAGTGAGAGGCTAAATGGGTGTCTGTGGAACTGTCCTTAGGCTCTGAGCAGGAATGAGGGAATGGACTGCTGTCCTGAATTTCCTGGCAGCTCATTGAAAGCCAGAGATATGAGGGGGAGATCTCCAGGCAGATTGCTCTCCAAGTTGACACATGCACTTATTTTGAAGTTACTATGAAAAACACGAAGCTAAACTTACTGTGCCAGTTGTCAAAGTCACGGGCACAGGAGGGTCCTGGGAATCACTGCACAGTGTGCACAGGTTCTTCTGGAGTGACACATTCCACAGGGGATGCTGGTGTCATCCAGCACACTGGGTGCACTGCTCAGGGTGTTGCTGGACATGGCCTGCTCCTCTTTTAACACTCAGCTGAAGTGTGGGGTGCTCTGTTCTCTCTGTCCTGTGGAAAAGTCTCCTTCAGGTTCTGTGGGTCACACAGTTCACATGGCCCTCGGAGTCAGACTGGGAAATGTCCAGTCTGAAGTTCTCGTGGAGGAGCCATTTCTTTGCAGGTGCCATTGTCTGGTTTATCATTAGCTCTTGGGTTTGCAGTGTTGTTCTCTAGCTACACATACACATGTACAGAAAGAATAATGAACTCAGCTGTTTATTACTATTAGCAGTGATGTTTTGTCTGGGAAACTACTATTCTTAAGAATTATGGATTGCAATGACTCAAGCCTTGGCAGGAATTGCTTAATGCATAGGAGAACACCCTAGCATTTGCTATCAGGATGTTTTAGTTCAAATTCTAACTTTTCTGCATGTCTGCTTTTATGACTGCAGTAAGTAGATGTCTATTCCTCTATTTCCTCTCTTCACTCTATATGGAGTGGAGCTTATTTTGTTCTGCTTATCTTTATGAATGCTAATCCACATTGAGGGTCTTCCAAGGCAGTTTCTCGTCAAAGGAAATAAAATTGGTGCGGGGAGTAGGTGTGTTTTCAGTGCTGTTTGCTGCTGTCACACAAAATATATCACTCATCTTTGAGGGCCTTTGTAGGCTGTCACTGCTTCTGCAAAACTGGCAGACCTCTGTTCCAGGCAGAGCAAGAACTCTGTGTGAGTATTGTGAACAGAGGGAAGCCTTCCTTGGAGCTCAGCAGAGCTTTCCCATTGGACTTAAAAGTAATAGCAGTGCAGATTTCTTAACGACTCTCACTCTTGGAGCTTGTGAGAGTGTTTCTAACAGCTCCATCCAGTGGCTTGTGCTGTAACAGGAATGTGGGGTTTGGCTCACAGGGGTTCAAGACCTTCAGGGCTGGAAAACGCTACTTTAAGACACATGACAGTTGTCACCTTGCAGAAGGAAGTATAATTGATTGAAAGATGTGGTGTTTAAGTTTTACAATTACTTGTGAGGAATTGCTCTACTGTTTTTATTCTCCTTGCATCAAATGACTTCCTTGTCTTGGTGTGCAAAGGGAGACCATCCCTCTTCAGTGGCTGGAACATAAATGGTGCTTGTTATGAAGATGAATAGAGTCCCTGTATACCAGGATTTTCTATTTTAAAGAGCAAAAATAGCCCAGGTGAACTCACTCATGCAGGAAAGACCTGCTCTACAGTTCAGGAGGGAATGTTGGAATTGTTCAACAAGTCTTTGATGGCACATTTTTGTTGAAAAAATGCCCATTTCTTTATACAAAGCCTTTGATTTTGAAAATATGAGCTTTAATTTAAAAACTTAGGGGTTTTTTCCTCTCCGTTTCTAAACAAAATATTTTAATCAGGTTGGTTTTAAAAAACCTTCTCTTTTATGGGAGTGATGCAAGCAGATACTCAGGTTGCAAAAATTGGAGACTTCAATTTTTGTCTTGTTCAGGATGGGGAAAAAGCTTTCAAAATCCCAAAAATTCTCATGGGGCAGGAAAGAAAAAAGGTTTCCCACAGAGCTCTAGTCAATGGGAGTGTTACCATAAACTTCCCTGTGCCTTGGATCAGGTCCTGAGAGCATATCAGGGAATTTTGTCAGCCTCATTGATTGCACAAACCAGCCTTGTTATGAGGAAACATTCCTGGGCCAGACAGCATTCTGACATTTGTCTGTAGCTTTCACATTTAGGAGAGATTATTGTCTCCAGAGGGTCATTCTTAATGATTTAAATCTGAGGTAGGTGGTTTTTTCTGGCAGTGTGTGTGTAATCTAATCCATATATTGTTGGAAATAATTGGCATGAGCATTGAGTTGCTCTATGGCTGTGGTCAGTCAGTATTGACTGAGCTGAAACTTGCTGAGTAGGTGGTATAAATTATAAGAGGACCTGGAAAACCAAAGCAAAAAAGTATTCAAAACAGGGAAATGTGGAAGTAGAAGTGCTTTCCACCGGGATCTCTTTGGAAGCAAACATCCTGAGCTTTAGAAAAATTGCTCTTGATAATTACACATTGGATAACATCACACAGGCCATATGACCAAGCATATGTAAAATTTGTGTTTGTTTCCTTCCCAAGGAGCTCAGTGGTGACTTGAGGTTCATCCTCTGAGCAGGAGATGGTGTGTAAACTGTACCACCCAAGGAGCAGTCCTGGGAGGCAGCGTGACTCAGCCATGCTGCTGGGGCAGGAATCCCTCCCTGCTCTCCCTTGACTCTTCAGGCTGTAAAATAGGAGGATTCTGCTGTTTGCTTAATTTTTTTTTCTATTTTTTTTCCTAATGATAAAGTGCCTGCAGTGGCACAGCTGTCCCAATTAGTATTTGGGATTGGAGGAAGGATGCTTGGAGTTGCAAAGTCATATAAGGTTTGGGTTAGAAAGGACCTTAAAGCTCATCTCATTCCAGCCTCCCCTGCCATGGACAGGGACACCTGACCAGGGTGCTCAGAGCTCCATCCAACCTGGCCTGGAACACTTCCAGGGATGGGGCAGCCACAGTTTCTCTGGACAACCTGTACCAGTGACTCACCACCCTCACAGGGAAGAATTTTTTCCTAGTATCCAATCTAAACCTGCTGTCTGCCAGTTTGAAGCCATTCCCCGTGGTCCTGCCAGTCCTGGCCCTTGTGAATAGTCTCTCTCCATCTTTCCTGTGGGCTCCCTTCAGGTACTGGAAGGCTGCAGTTAGGTCACCCTGAAGTCTTTTCATCTCCAGGCTGAACAATCCCAATTCCCTCAGCCTTTCCTCATCTTCAGGAAGCAGGGATATGTGGGCAACTCCAGTTTATATCATACCTCATTTATCAGAGCAACTTCTAGAAGTGGGTTATTTCTTGAGCCTGGCTCAGTAAAGCATTTCATCATGCTTTTCAACTTTTTTAAATGTAGATTGGTTTTAAATGTGTGCTTAAAAATAGGTGTTCTAATGCTTCACCAGAGAAAAATGTTGCTATGAGATTATATTCCCTTGCATGTGTGTCTGCTCCAAGTTACAGTTCAGCAAATTACTTCCACCACCTCTGAATTACTGCCCTGTCCTGTGGTAAAAGGGCCTTTTGCTGACTTCAGTTTTGGACACCTCACTACTTGCTAATTAGAAAAATATTGTAGATGTTGTTTATTAGGACTTGGCACTATCTATTAGCATTGTTTCTGTATATTAATGACTTGCATGGGTTAAAAAATGGAAAAAAGGCTTGGTGGTGTGAAATATTCTTGGTAGTGTCGTACCCTCCAGAACAAGAAATCAACAGCAGTGCTTCCCCCAGAGGTGCAAGGTCCAGTTTGTGACACATCTGACATGTTGAACTGATTAGGAAGGTATTTTAATAGGAATAAAGCCAAATTTTAGCCAACAGGTTGAAATTTATTTCATCCCCAAGAGTTAATTTTGCAGGAGAAATCAGGCCTCCCATTTCCCATCCCATGGCACTCATGTTTCCTCCTTTTCTTTCCATGATTGCATTAATTGTCAACTGAAAGACATTCAATCCATAGGTTAATTTCTTCAACATGAGCAGTTTTAGGGATACTGCTCTTTAAACGTTCATCTTGCTGTAGATTTTAGCATAAATCTATGCAAAAGAGTTTTAGGAGTTTCTATTGCAACTACAGTTAGGATTATTTCACCCAAATTATTAGATCAGTGCTGAAGTCAGTGTCTAATAATTGAAGAAGTTAATCATTTTTCTGGACTCTATTTTTAATCAACAAGCTGGAAGAGGCCTTGCCCTGCAGTTTGTAGAGTGAGAACCCCCCATCCATTGGAAGTCTTCCCTTTATTCCTGAATAACACAGGTAGCCTGGTATCAAGTACTAGACAGCAGGGATGAGGCACCTGAGACCCTGTTAGTTCCTTGAAAGACATCTTTATGTATTTTCTTCCTGAAATTTCAATTTATTTATTGTCAGGTTTCCTCCTAGCATGCCAAATAGGCCTAAGTGGTGGATCTATGGGATGTGTGTATGCTGCAAAGTCTTACAACTCTAAATAAGACACTTGTGAGATTGAATGCTGTGTACATAACTAATTATATACACCTATATTGCAGGGGGACTGCATCCAAGTGATGCTTGCCAATCCAAAACTGGAAAAGAGTATTTCCTACTCATAGAATAGCTTCTAGTGTGTAACTGGTACAATATAGGCTTGGTTTAGCAGAATAAAAAGCTGTGCTTGTGTTGGGAAGTGTAGGCAACTCTGGAGCTTATGATGGTCTTACAGGAAAAAGCTATATTTGTTTACTGGAAATAATTTGTATTTCCCTGCCTAACACAGGTGAAGACTTAGCTAATGCATTCCACCTGCCAGAGTCACAGGGGAACTCCAGAGACAAGCTCCAAGCTGCACCTGAAGGACTTCTAGTAACACATTCTATTGAACTGATAAGCAATGAAGTTATGTGCAAACAGGATTAGGGATTTTATTTATTGATTGATTTATTTTAGGTCAGTTTGTTCAGAAAAGGAAGCTGGGCTCATAATTAATTGAGCATTCCTAATTTTCTGATACCACGTTAGGGCTAAGTGTTAATATTTGGATTTTCTTAACAACTTTTAGAGCTAAACTACGAAATCTTGCACTTCTCTATTTAATGGGAACTTCAGTTTTAAAAAGCAAGTGAAGGAATTTTAAGTAATGAATTTTGCCTCCTGTTCCCTACTCCCCCACACACCTTCCATAACACCTCAGTAGTTTGAATATGTGGTTCTTTGAGTGTAGGACCTTCCAGAAATGCACAGCATGATGGATGTTACAGACTAGACAGTAAGTGTCTAATACACATTTTGTATGTGAGTTTTCCCTTCCCTCACCTTGCAGAGTTTTGCTTGTGGGAGTGAAACTCTTCCATATTCTCATCAGTCCTGGGTACACCCAGCTGATATCATAGTTGTAGGGCTCAGACTGAAACAGAAGTGACAGGGAAGAAAGAGGAATGGAAAGAATTAAGTTTGTGCTGACTGCATTGTGGGTATCTCTTAGCATGAGGTAGCAGTGGAGAACAATGTTTATTCATTAAGATTTAATTGCTTGGAGCTTGATGCATTTCTGCCTTCCATGCTGGTTTTCTTTGAATGCCTTCTGTTCAGATTTTTTTTCTCTCACTGCTGTAATTTGCTGTGCACTGATGGGGATAAATGTCATCAAAGGTCTGAAGCTTTTGATGTTTCTCATATAAGATGCAAATGTTTAACAGATGAAAATTATTTGCTAATAAGTGAATAAGTATCAAAAGCAGCAGTGCAAATAAAAACCCCTTGTGTAATAGTGTCTAAAAATTCAAGTGACTTACTTAGACACTGGGCAGGTCCTTCTTTGATGTATGTGAATATTTTCAGTCAGAGGCATCCTTGTCAGTGTAGCTGCTATTGTCATTTTCTTTTAGACCTCACTTGAAGCACTGTGGGGAAGTGTAGAATCAGTGAATCTTTCTACATGTTTTGGAGCTGAGGGATAGAGGCAAGATGGAGCCTTCCAAATGTCAGGGATTCCCATCCATGGGAGACTGTCCCTCACTCCTGAATGTGGCAGAAAGTCTGTATGTTCTGGACAGACTCGTGCAAATTGCTTGTGATCAGTATTGAGCTTAAGGGGTCCTCGTGTGTCTGAAGCTTCTGCAGGCTGCTGTCAGAAACACTGGGCAGCTGAACACTGTCCACAGTCAGGATTTCAAATTGAAAGGTGAACTTCTCTTGACTCGTATCACTGCAAGACCCATGTTGCTGCTAATCATTGCAGCAGAGTGAGCCAGAAGAGCTGCTTTTTACCCTCTGACAACCTGAATTTTTGTAGTACTACCTGGGAAAGGATGTTGGGCTGAACATGTTATATCTTGACTGGTTTTTGGCTGATCAGTGTTCAGGGGTCAAGGTGCTTTGGCCTTTAGGTTTATTCACTTGCAGCTTGGAATGGCTGAAGCATTAGAACTCTGAAGTGCATTTCTTGTCAAAGACCTCTTAAATCAAACACAGCTTGAATGAGTTACTGAAAAGAAACAGTTTCCACTTCTCCCTTAATCTGTCTCCCATGCTCAGGAATTGATGTCGAGTTTCCTGAGTCACATTAACCAGCCACAGGTTAAATCTCTCTCAGCCTAATCCTGCACATCCTTCTGCAGTCGGTGTCTCTGCTGGGAGATGGGGAAGGTTTCACCCGAGTTGAGAGTGCCACATGGGTTTCTGAAGGGATTTGAGTTGTTTTTACCCAGAAGGGAAAGGAATTTCAGCCAAAAACAGCATCTTGGGCAACTGGAGAGGTGCTCTGGGATGATCTGGGGATTCCCAAGGAGCGAGGGGTTCTGTTGTGTGGACATGGAAGGCATGGAAGCTCTCAGGATCTGATATTATAGCACACAGGAATCAAGCCAAAAGCACCTTGGAAGCTGGTATCCCAAGCAGAGATTTAAAGTTAGAGTTTAAAAGCCAGAACTTGCTAATTGCTGCAAGTGGACTTCCCTAGGTAGGAAGATGGAGGTGGGAATGTGTGAGGTGTGTTACTTTAACTCATGTCACTGTTGTGGAGAGGCTTTCCTGAGCTGTCAAACTTTTGCTCAGAATCCATTTTTCAAAAGACTTAACAGCTCTTCTCTTCCCTGATTTCTTTTTGTCTGGTATTTATTTCATTATAGAAAAGGCATTTAGTAATGAGGCTTTGCAGTTTTCTTTGATACAAGTGAACATGTGCCTATAGTGCTTATTTCCATTACAAGTCAAACTTTCAACAAGAAAAGTTTGTCATATCATGGCTGTTTGCATTAATGGTGCTGCTGGGGAAACAAAATATACTGGAAGACAAAAGAACATCCAAGTTTTCCTGACTGCTGTCAATCACTAATTAACAAAGAGGAAGGAAGATGTACCCTTGTCTTTGCTTGCTTTGTTGCCTCAGTGCTGTACATAGTAGAGAGCCTGTCTTGCCTCTTGTTTGTTTTTTTTTTTCTGTTGTCCCTGTGATTGTTTTTTCATAGACCAATTACACAGTCGACAGAAGAGAGAACCACTTGTGGATTTTATTTTTATTCCCTTTGAGTCTGGAGTGAAGTTTAGCAGACAAATAGACTTGTGAGAGGGGGGAAATTGCAGAGGGGAATTTCACTAGCCATGTGTCATTAGTTACTCCCCCAAGTCTTACAGGTGTGACATTAATCAGGATGTGGGACATGTTCCTGGAGTCTCAGAGGGATCTGACACCATCTGCATGGCTCCTGTGTTCAGGGTCACTAACTGAGTAGGCAGAACAAGATCACTTCCTGAGGCATCCCTGCCTTTGAACACCCTGCCCCTTCCCCCCTGTGATGAATTCCCCCAACAGCCAGCACCTGAAGGGCATCACTTTTCTGGTATTGACACTGATGGATGTGCCTACAGCTCAATTAGCACTTCCTCCTCTCCCAAAACTCTGGTTGGCCCAGAGTGTGGGCACTGTGTTTGGAGTGCTGAGTTAGTGTGGCTGGATCCAAGGAAACCAAGCAATGGGCAAGTCTAGACAGTTCTCGTGTTTCTCTTTCTTAGGGGATTTTTGGACAGTCTTATAAAGGAACAGCAAATGAGAGTTTGGGACTTGGTTCCTCAAGTCTGCCATGACTTAGCAAGACTTGGGAAAGAAATACCTTTAAAAACAGGTATTGCAGTGCTTGGTTGTAAAGACATTTCTCTGTGTTATATCACCTATGATACTGGACCCAAGAACAGACAAAAGTGTTTCCTGCCCCCCTTTATCACCTCTTTGTGGAATATTTTGAAGGGTAGATAACCAGTAAATGACTTGCATCCTCTGTTTCTTGTACAACTGTAGTCATCCCTTTCACTTGAGTCTGGCTGTGTAGGTGAGGATTTTTAAATCAAGCACCTGCATGTTGGGCACATAGTCCTTCTTGTGCAGGGTAATACAGAGGCTCCATCCTTTGGACCATGTTTCCCATCGGTTTTACCACAGCCAGATCCTTTAGGGAGTTGTGCATCCAGCCCTAGACTGTGCTGTGGGGAGAGAATTGTCTTCAAGGTAGTTATCTATATTTGAATTCAATAAAACAACTTACTCTATTTCTTCCCTTGGGAAGTTCCAGTCGAGCCTTACAGAGTCAGTATCTAACAGAGACCTAGTTTCCTTTAGGCTTGTGAGTCTAACAACTTGGGAACTGTTTCCCTCCCTTCCCCCCAAGAGATCCTGCTTGCTAGACGGGCTTTCCCAAATTCTCACAGCTCTAATCTGGATACCATTTAGTGTGACAGCCTTCTTCCCGGGTTCCCACAGCTGGTTAGTGTTTTGAATTCCAGCCTCGTGAACTCATATCAGGCTACATGGGCTAATGCTCTGAGCACAACCTAGAGCAGATATCTCTGATGACAGAGTAATGGAGAAAACCATGGTGCTTTCTGTGTTATTAATGCACAGTCATTTGTGGTGTTCAATTTCTGGGGAGAGTAACTGGCTCTAGTGCTTCACAGAGGCATTTGGATGTCAGTGGAGGTGAAAATAAAATCATTTGAGTACGTTGCTTGAAAGACCCATAAAACAACCTGTTGCAGTGGGAAAAGTTTATCAAAGCCCAAGGGTCACCAATATGGCTAAAAATATCACTTAAATAATTGCTGCTATATCCAGCTGGATTCTTATACAGGAGAACTCCAGGACAAGTATGTTCTATTCTCTCTCATAACATTCAGACTTCACCTTGACTAAACAATATTTCAAACAGCAGGAGACAAGAGATGCCAAACAGTGCAATGGGCACAGCACCCCTGTTTGAGCCTTAGGGGGATAAAATCACTGGATTCAGTGCCTTGGACTGGTTTAGGGCTGGTTTCAGAAGCAGCCTCTGGTTCAGGGGTGTGCTGCTCACTCCCTCCCCCTGCTGATCTTTGGGCACCACCAGTCTGTGACTGGATTTGGGGAGGTATTTGGAATCTAACTCCACTCATGTATTTGAGTACCTCGTGCTCAGCACTGCTGTTTAATTAGACTTTTAAGTCTCTGAAAATCCAGCACTTAAAGCACTCCTAGAGCAGCATCCTCTTTGGGAACATTAGTTCTGAGACACAGCTGAGTCAAGATATGAAAGAAGAAATTCCATGGTGTTGGCTAATTCCTGCTATCACCCACAGTGGCTCTGTTCCAGCAGGGTTTGACAGTCTGTATCAGAGCAGGATCTAACCCACCTCCTCCTCACTTTGAGTCTACAGTTGTTTTTCCCTTAAATTAAACAACAGAAAAACCCTCATTTGGAATCAAAAGCAACTATACATCAAAATGGAAATGATTGGTGGCACGTGTTGAGAGCATGGGAAGCAGTGGGTGGAAGTGAAGCATTTTGCCTGCAATTACACTGCTCACAGTACTATTAGGGAGCTGTTTTACTGAAAATTTATGGGGGTGAAGCTGCACTCAGGGCACATGAGAAACAGGATTTTACTCTGAAGCATTTCCAAAACACTTAAATGTTTGTTTTTCCTTTGATGTTGACACAACTGCATCTCACGACTTGCTCATCCTAATCCAGTGAGTAGCAGTAAGGAATCTGAGTACTGTGTGGATGGGAGGTAGCTTTCTTTCATGGAGAGGATGTAAAGAAAATTTACTGGAGATCTGTAGGTGGATCTTGGTATTTGCCATACAGGCCCGTTCTGGAAGGAGGTCAGATCCTTAAGATGTTGTTTAGTTTTTTGCTGTGTAGGAAGTCAGCAGAGATGATGTAGCCCAATAAAATATCATTAGTCAGAATTTCAGAGTCTGACCAGGTATAATAAAGCCCAAACCCTATATCAAGCAAGTAGACCTTTTTGTCTTTAAAGAAAACGTGCTTCTTTTGCTGTGTTTTTGTAGGTAAGTAGAGGTTTTTTCATATCATGCCCTCTTGTGTAATCAGGTTGTTCATTCTGAATGATTTTGTATGTGAAAAATATGACACGGATGAAAGGTGAACACAGGACTAGAAGAGATCTGTCTACCAAAAAACCCCATTTCTCAGTAAGTGACCAGCACTACAATCCCATTTGGAAGTTTATCAGGCTGTTGAAATTTGGATGCTTGCCATCTATTGAGGGGCAGTTTCGGAACCTTGCTCCTCTGATACTTCAAAAATGTTCATTTCCCCTCTACAAGTGGTAGCGCTCAACCTTTTCCAGGTGACATGACCATGCTGTGAAAACCAGGGTGGATAACCTGGATATCCTCCTAAATGTGGTGCATCTCCTCAGCATTTGCGTCAGAGGGGAAGGAGGTGGCTGCTTCCACTGCTGGATTGTAGGCAGGAATTATTCAGGCCTTGAGGAAACATGGGAGAGCAAATGTTTACTGACCGTGTAATTAGCACGGTGACTTGCTCTGTCTATTGGCCCTTAGCACCGTGTTTCCTGTCTGAGCAGTGCAAAGAGAAAATATTAGTTGCTGTTTTACTAGAGGAACAAGTGTCTTCCAAATGAACAAATGATCTATTACCAGTCTTGCAGACTCTTCCCATGGGAATAGGCATTTTGCTGCTTTTTCTACAGCTAATTTCTTTCATACAGCAGGTTCCCAGACACATCAAATGCCTCACATGTTGAGCTGTTAGTTAAGATTTATAGTCTCTGTGTTATCAGAGTGAATTAAACCATGGCTGGCAGTCAGGCTCCTTCTCATGGACTTCTGTAAAATGCGTAAATAATTTGTTTTTTGATATCTAATGTCTTTCCAAAATACAAGACATTCCCAAGACCCTCCTTCTATTCAGAAGTTTCTTGCATTGCTGAGCAGCCAATACTCAGTCGATACTAATCTGCTTGCTGAAATAATAAAATATACAGCTTTGGTGGCTCTTCCATAGAGATAAAGGCTGCTGAAGTTTGGAGTGACATTCAGTGGCTGTACATTACTTTGGTGCTAATAGAGCTCAGCTGGAGACCAGAGAAAAACAGACTTAGCAGTTTGAAGAAAAAGCACTTTGTACATGAGTTTTTCAGTTGAGATCTTCAGCACACAGTGACAGAGTTAGAAAGATGTTACTGTTGTTATACTAAACTAGGCCGTATGAGACTTGATCCAGTACTTTTCAAGTTGTAAGTATGTCATGGAGACTTCTTTGCAGTGGCATGAAACATAGATTAAAAGCAAAGTTGGCTGTTTTAAAAGTGAAATTATTTTTTGAGAGGTCACACGAGCTCTTTTAATGTTTCTGGGAAGTTTTCTTTAAGCTGATTTGCCAATTTACATTTAATTTTATGGGACAGCTTGGAGATGACTGGAATGTCATTTCTAAATGTGGGAATTAAGAATTGGGTATCAAGATTTAAGCAAAGTATTGGTTGGGGGGAAATGGAGAATGGAATCCATGAGACTTTGCAGTTCCTCAACTTCAGCAGTTTTTTTTTCTAGTTGTGTGATAAGCTAAAAGGAATAAATGTCTTTAAAATAAGGGAAGCAAAAGCTATACTATTTTCTCACCTGTTCTTCATCACTCTCCACACTAAATGTTGAATTCTTTCAACTTCAAGTAGACATGCTTTTCTAAAAACAAACAAACAAAACAGCTCCCCACCCAAACCCCAAACCAAACAAAATCTCAATATTCACAACTTTTAAAAGCAGTGGTGAGGAAGTGGGAGATGCTTTCAAAACCAGAAATATTCCACAGACTGTGACCAACAAAGCTGGGAGTTAGTGCATTTCATAGCTGATAATCTGGCTCTGCTTTTAGCTGTTTAAACCAAAGGAAAGAATTTTTCTCCTTGGTGTTGTACCAGGCAGCAGCCCTGGTACTACATCACATCTGCCTCTGCTCTCTGAAGTGAGACCATGAGATCTATTAACCTGACAGATTATCTCAGGTTTGAGCCAGTCCATAACTACATGGCTTAAGTGCTGCTGCTTTGGCCACTCATCCCCACAGCCCTGGTGTTTGCTGCCTTTCTTGTCCTCAGGGAAGATCTCACACTTGTTTCCTTCCAAGGAATGATACTGTTCATGGCCAATACAGGGTCTGTTCTGCATATTCATGTCACTTTAAGTTACAACAAGATTTCTACAGTAGTTACACAGTGTGTTCTACAAAGCTCTACTACTGTACAGTGATTTAGTTCAATGGCTTTTCATCTTGGAGACCAGATACTAGTTTAAGTAATGAGTCAAATTGTGTCTGTCTCATTCTAGTCTTGAATAGCCATGAGTCTGTGTCCCCAGTTATTCCCTGCCTGTACTTCATCCAGTTGGTGAATTCCAGCTCGGGAAAGGCTGGAGGTTGCAGGAGGGTCTGTGGGTGGCACCATGTGCCATCTGCCATACAGCTGCTTGCCTTGTTCTTGGTTGCCTGCCTGGGAACTCGAGATATTGATGGGACAAAACATGAGAGCACCTTTGCAACTGGGATATTCCAAGTGGTTGTGTTGAAAACCAGACTGGCACCAGTGATGTGACAGCTGACATGATGCTGTTGCATAGGATGGAACCATAAAAGGTTACAGCTCGTTAAAACTTGGGATCAGCAGACAAAGTTCAAATTATTGCTGCAGGCTGTCCTGCTAACTGCAAAAAATAATCGAGAAATACTTACTTTGTTTGAATGTAACAAAATATTTAAAAAAAATTAAACACACTAGGCATGACTTTCAACAAAGAAATTGGTCTATTCCTGTTTCAGTTATTTTATGATTAATATAAAGGCAGAGCTAATTTTTTTTGAGATTGCATGCAGTCCCATCTTCCTGCTTCTCTGACTCTTAAGGTAATAATAATAATTTTTACTTATTTACTTTTACTATTTTTCCTCCTACACTTACTATGATTTCAGTATACCCTTCTTAAAGTGAATGTCGTTTGAGGGCTTCTTTTCTTGTCTTGGAAATGCAGTAGTATTCAAGTCTAGTGATGTTTCCATGTGGATTTAAATTTTATTAGGTGAGTAACCCAGTGTAAAAATGATTAAATTGTGTTACAGAAGTGCAGTGAACTTTTTGGGTTTGGTAAATCATAGTCTGAACAAATATTTTATATCGCTGAAGTCTAATAGCACTGCAGAAATAATTCTGCAATATACAAAGTTAACAAAAAAAATATGCAGAGTTATTCAGGATTTATGTTTGGGTAGGATGTATTTATTAGTATTTTTATCTGTAGTGTATGTAAGTCAAAATGTACATCTTTATTTTCTTACTGCCTACAGTATTAAGCAACTTGGTGATGCAATGTACGTGTTGGAGCAATTTGACAATTGTATATACTTCTTTTAAACAACATAAAAAAAATCTTTATTCTCTGCTCTTCTGAACTAAAAATGAGCAAAAGGCAAAAAAAGCACTATTTTTGTTGTGTTGGAGTCTCCCTGGAGTAATAGTTTGAAAGCACAATAGATAATTGTTACAGGATTCTTTGGACATGTGACTACAGGGTTTTAAGGGAGGACAAGGTAAAAATGTCTTCATGACTATCCAAAAGGTGCATTAGATCTTTCCTTCCAAATTTCTCTCTAGAGTTTGGGAGTTTCTCTGGGTAAAATTATGTGCCATAGAGGAGCATTTCTAACTTGCATCCAGAGGTGCAGCACAGATTAGAAACTGGATTTCCAGAAGTAGTTCAGTAAGTGAGATCTGAGGATAAGCCCAAGTGTTGTGGAAGTCTGGAGCACAATCCAAAACCAGAGGCCAGATTTGTGAGTATCACCAGAGTGGGCCCTGCCTTCCTTGGGCACTTCTGCTGTGCCTCACAGAGTTTAGGGTTATAAGCAACCTCAGAGGAGAGTTTTAGGATGAGAAGAGTTGGGCAACCTGTCACCTCTCCTGTAGGGACAACACACTGAGGACAGTGCTCTGTGCCAAGGTATTGTGCCATGTGCTTGGTGCAAGAGGGTGGCTGTCAGAGTGAAAAGGGAGAAGGTGATGGAAAGGAGGGGAGGTATCAGCAAGGGGGGTAATATTGTGGTGTTTTGAGGACTGAGCATCCAGGGAAAATGAGAACAAGGGTAATATAAAGACAGGACTTCAAGCCTCCCTCTGCTGTGAATGTGATGGGAGAACCTCTGGCAGCAGCAGTGTCCTACATCCTTTACTTGATAATGATTGACTGCTGATGCAGGAGAATATCACCATTAGTGTGGTATTTCCTTACCTTAAAGATACCTGCAGTGATCAGTTGAGGTAAGGAAGTGTGCAAAACGTGATCCATTAGCAATTTTCCCATTCATACCAGCCCAGGCTGGATTTTCCTCACCACCAGACAAGATAAACTGTGGAAGAGAAAGCAAGGACTAAACCACTTGATCTTGTCAAGCAGCTTCTCCAACACACTTGCTGGAATGGGATTCTTTCCCTGCAGCAAACCTACATGTCACGTGTCAGGCTTTTTCCAGAGGGTGGGAACCTTTCTGCCCCCCTCCTTGTTGGTTCTCAAACAAGTCAGACACCCAGCAAGCACTTGACACATGGAGTTAGTTGGTGGTCTGCCCGCTGCCTTGCACGCTGGGCTCTTTCCAGGGGGGTTTGGGAGCATGTGGTTTCCATCCTGGGAGCTCTCCAAGCCTTCTCACAGTGCCACATGAGTGTGCTTGGACAGATTGGGAAGAGTGCAGCTTCCTTCAGGTGCTTGGCTTTTGGTAGCCCCCCATTTCCCTGGCTGCACCCCTGAAAATACACCTTCACGAGAGGAGCGTAAGAGATTTCGATTCTCTTTTTGAGTGCTGCTCTTGGCTGGGGCTGGTAAGCAGTTTTAATCTGCAGCATCTGGTCTGCAGTCTCCTGAGTGTATCCTGCACTGCCAGGCCTGCAGCAGGGGCTGTTCTGACATTCCCTTAACGTCTACATTGTTGAGACTCCTCTTCTTACTTCTTTGTTATTTTTTTTTTCTTTTGAGGTGATGTGGTTCACTGAGGAAAGGTTTTTCCCTATAGATAACCTCAGAAAATCACTTTCCATCCTTGTGCCTCTACCACCTTCCCTTCTGTGTGTGGATAGACTAAACCAGTGCATAACCCAATCTAAGCAAAATATTCACTGACTATTCAGTGATTAGGAGGCATGTTCTTATCCTCCTGTTATTTGGAAAGATGTTCTTCAGGTTTAATCCTGGAAGTGGCCCTCGGTTGGAGATGTCAGACCCTGGGAGAAAGACACTGCTTTGCAGAACTTTTGCTTCCAGTTCTTTTCTCTGCCACAGTCAGTCTGGTCCTGTTGGTGAATCTCTGCTCCTCTGTAAGAGATGAATAATAGTTTTTCTTTTCTCCCATCTGTGGTTACTCATGTCTGCCTTGACTTGCTGCTTGTTTACACGTGTAATGCAAATCACTGCCTGTCCATCAGTGCATGTAATCAAGTTAATTGCTCTGATATAAATAGTATTTTTATGGAGAATGGTTCTTGATATGAGAAATCACAGCCCTATAAAAAGTTTAGGTTTTCAGAATTAGACCCTGGAAAACCTGGGTGATACAAATTTTTATGATCTTAGCCAAGATGTCTCAGAGCTTTTGCTGTACTCTGAAATTACACTTTTCTCCCTTCCTCCCCAGTCTTGCAGCTACATCATGTTGCCTCTCTCTGGTGTTACGAATGGAATGTCATAATCTGCATAATGGTCCTTTCATTAGATGCTCCCTCTGTTCTTAAGACATTTATGGAGGTTAATTTGGGGAAAAAATTCTTTGCGAAACACGACATTTTCCTTCCATTATACTTCAGCTGTCCCAGATTTATGTGAAAAGATTACACATAACATCTTATTTGTAAGAATACGCACACTCATCATTCATACAGACAAAAAGATTACAGTATCCTTTTTGCAGAGGGAGAGCTCTGGCTAGCCAGCCCAAATTACATCGTGGGACTACACAGTTTGTATCAAAATCCTGAAGTGACATAACTAATTTGCAACACTGCCTATGTGCTTTCCAAATCAACATTACCAAAAAGACCAGATGCACAGCTCAAATCATCACAGACTTTGCCACTGTCCTTTGCCTTCACCTCAGTGTTTCTCGTAACATAAACATTTGCAGCCCAAACCTAGAAAGTCTTGTGGGAAATTGAACCAACTTATTTTTTTATTTCTTTCAGCAACAGTTCACTCATCCTTTTTTTCCCTCTGTTCCCAACATGTTAACAGATGTAAATATGAATCATATTTCATTCTCAGACTCCTTGTAAAAATACACTCAGAACCAAAGTTTCTGAGTAATAAAAAATGTTGGATGCATCTCCAAACCACAGCGAAACACCCTATCCCCAAACGAGTCAAGGCTTGGCTTGCACACCTCTGTCTGAAAAGGGGAGGAGAGACCTTTTCAAGAGCATTGCTGTGTATTTGCCCATCTCTTACAGACAAGCAGCACTGACAAATTGGTGCCTGTGTGTAGCTGCTGCTGGGTGTGTGTTTAGGTGTGTGGTTTCCTGCCTTCCTTATCTCCCCTGTCTGTTCGTTATGACTGATCTGCGCTGCAGACATTTTTGTGGTTTTGATGGCTAAAATGAGCTGATATTCATTGTTTTCAGTGAGCCTCCTTCTCCCTTATCCTCCATGCACTTCAAACAAGGTTCAGAATTAGGCTTTGAGTGTCTACACCAGAAAATTCAGGATGTGTTAGTGGTCTGGGATTTGATTTAGGATATAGAGCCCGCTCTGTTAATGCATCAGCCTGTGTGCAGGAACTGGTGCTGTGAGTTGGGTGTGAACTGTGTTACTGGAAGGAATCTTGCTGCAAGACCTTTCATTTAAACTCAAATTATTTGCTTTGGTTCATGTTCTCACGATGGATGGGTTATGTACCATCTCAAGAAACTGAAAAACACCGGGATGCGAATCTGAGTCCAGGCTCGTGTTCATTGCTCATATTGTTTAATTGTTGAACAATTGAGCAGAACTCTGGGCACAGTTAACATCAAATACCAGTCACCCAAGTGACTTCTGGTCATGTTTTGGGAATAGAGAGTGACTGGGGACTGGTCTCAGTGGGTAACAAGTGAGGACACCATTTTGGGGAGAGAAAAAGTATTTGGCTTACATGGATGTGAACTATACTGTGCATTTATTTGGCCTGAGGGCCGGAGGCCAGGCCCAGCTCACTGTATTTGCTGGTATAGGCATATAGTTATTGATGTTTTCAATTGAAGCTTTGTATCCTGAGTATTCCAGTCCTGGACTCTACATCCCGTTTTCTCTGTCAGCAATGCACACAGCACGGACACCCCTGCTTAAGGGTTTTGGTTTGCTACTCTGAGCTGGCAAACTTCAGTCTCACCTGCTGGAAATATCAGCTGCTTCGAACAGAAAACTCTTAGAGTGGGCTTAATTAAGCATGGACTGTTTGACTTAACTGGGTTTTGATTGTAATGGGTTATTTTTTCTGGCAACAAGCCAAGGTAGCAGAGGTTGCTCTTTAAGTGTAAGAGTTCACTTTCATCCTCTCTCACCAATTCACAAGCATCTTGCTATTATGTGTGATTCTGCTGCTCTGGAAGATTCTCACTTTCTCTGTGGGCTTTGCATGAGCTCAATGTGTGGCTTGTGTCCCTAAAGCTACAGGAATCCAAACCAATAGTGGAACCAAGAGTAATGGGAGGCTGGGGTGTGTAGAAACATTTGAGGTGAGGAACAAGCTATTCCTCTGTAGCACTTCCTTCCATAGCTGAGGCCTCAGTCTCTGTTTGGAAAAGAACCCTTAATTGCAGTGGGATTAAATGAAAACTTCTGGGAAGAAAAGGGTCCTGCTGTCACTTGGCTGTAAATGCTCTTGAGGGATTTCTTGCACATATATCTTAACCAAGAAAATACCCACCTTGCTTCCCAATGCAACTCCTACTCCTGAACTAAAAAAACTCAACTCCCTCTCCTGGATTTACCCAGTCAGGGATGCTGAAAAATGGTTTCTCTTCATTATGGTCTTTGTGTGGCCAAGGCAAAGCCATATATGCTGTCTCTATCCTCTAGGTAAAGTTCTTTTAAAAAGTTAAGAGACAAGACAGTCAGCAATTACTCACTTCTATGGGAAATATGCTTCTTTGCTAATTTAGGGATTTAATGTTACTTTGGAATATGTGTCTGCACAAAGAAATGAGGAGATGGAGAGGCTTTACTGTTCCAAACTTGGTTTTCTAGACACGAGGCCCAGATGTGAGGTGGTAGTAGTGTTGTGTCTGCTGACATAAACTGGAGTAAAGCAAATGTCCTGCTGGTTTTCTTTTCGTATAAAATCATAGTATTCTGGGAATGCCCAGGATATCCCAGGCTTTATGTAATAAGCTGAGTCATCAGAGGATTTTTCTGCTGTAACTATAGAACATTCTTACAGAAAGATCTCTTGAAATTGTTTTTGTTTTTACCATGAAAAAACAAGCCAGAGGAGCATGTGGTCAGTGTGATGGTGAGGATTCGAAGTAAAGAGAAAAGCCAAAATGAGGGTAGACATGATCAAAGCTTTACTCTAAACATATATGCTAGAAGCACTTTGCCAGTATTTACGGGAAATCTATTTAGGACCCATTGTTACCAGGAAAATTGTTCAGTTCAGAGCCATGTTAAATCTGATAGTATGTTAAATAACAACCTGGAAGTGAGGCCATCACTACTCCTTTGCTTCTCTTAGCTAATTTTCGAATGTATCGTGCTGCAAACTTGTTTTCTACCTATGGATTCCAGCATTTGTTTTCATGCATCATCTTATTGGTGCAGAGAGACTGGGCAAGGAAGAGGGGAAAGTAGTTGGAGATTCCCTTCTGGAAGCACTGGCTGAGCTGCAGGGGCTCAAAAGCTGGCACGAATTATTTTTATAGGGAAACAGCAATTACTTATTTCACTGTGAACGGGAAGAAATAGTACCTCAGCAATGTGATTCTTAGTCATCATGTTTTGCAAGACCAATTTTATAGAGCTTTTGTAACAACCCTGTTTGTATCCAAAACTAAAATCTAGTGTTACTGTCATTTTGCCTAAGAATGGGTCAATGTGTTGTTGAGTTGGCTTTCCTCCTCCAAAGAAAAGATTTTTTCTTTTCATTTCCCTATCCCCCTCACTTGTTGACTTTGAAATCAGTGGTCTCCCTCTCTATAGGGAGGAGAGGGCATCAAAATTAGGGCTGAATGTTTTTGTCTTAGTGCCAACCAACAATCTGAGCATGGAACTCTGTGATATTCTCAAGTTTACAACACTTCCAGAGCAGAGCATCGTTGCCTTATTTTGCAATGAGACAAAACTTCCTCTGGGATTGTTTTTTCCCAGGGTGATGAACTTCTGGAGAGCAAGACTTTGTTAATGAGACAGTCAAGGAGGGATTGCATGTACAACTCTTCATCACCTCCCAAGCTCTTCAGCAGATCAATTGATATGCTAGAGAAATATTACTATCTGGGGAAAAATTCTGACTGTAACAGCCAGTAGTAGTCTGTCCTCTTTCTACCACTCAAGATGCTGAACAGATTTGCACAGGCTGTAGTTGATGGGTGGAAGAATTGGTGCCCTGTGCTGCTGGCCTGGACCTGTGTATGAGGCAGTAGAGCAGAAGCTGTGGTGACATGTTTGTCTTTCATTCCCTTTCTATTGCTTCACCAGCAGAATTTGTGGAGCAAGAATTATCCCACAAATTCTGTTTTCCATGTATTAAATATTTTTCCTCCACCACTTAACCTGTCAGAATATACCACTTTGGGAGTAGCAGGAATTTTCCTCTCCTCAGAAAGCTTTGTCGTATTGGAGAACTTAAGCTACTACAGAAAACAATTCAGGGTGATGTAACAGAGTTCAGCCTTTGCTGTGCTCATTAAATATTGATTGTGTCTACCTTGGGACAGAATTTAACAGTGATTCTATTCAAAATTCTGTCTGGAAAATCTTGCTTAGCATCTGTTTGAGGCTCTTACAACTTTACAATCTATTACGTGGAAGAGAGATGCCATCAGGGCTACCTTTCCTTCCAGAGCTGCTTTGGTTGTGCTTTGTTTTTCAAAGGCCATGGGAGAGCAGCTCCATGTAGTTCATCTGCCTCATTGCACTGAATGGATCAGTCAGTGGGTGATACCACCCTGCATGTGACACAGCAACTCTGACCCACTCACTTCTCCTCCTGTGGAGGCCTCACAGCTCTGGCTCCATGGGCCTCTCTGCAAGTTGGGATAATTCAAGTTCTCTGCAGAGTCCCAGAAACTGCACTGTTGGGAAACTTCTGCCCTGACATGGGTCTATATGACCTAGTGGGCCTTCCCATCCTTAATTACTGGGGTTTTTATTTGCATGTTTTAAACCAAATAGCCTGAGGGAAGCAATGCAAAACCCCTTCCCATTCTCTGGGGTGACTAATTAAGGCATCCACTCTTTTTTCTGAAGTTGCAAGGTGGTCAAGTATTAATAGGGAAAAAACACTGGAGGGAGAAAAAGTATATCCTCACTAGAGCTATGTATAATTTTCACACCAGCTTTCTTTTACACTTAGAAATTTTGGTCAGTTCAAACTTTGGACTCATTTTAAATTCCCTACATTGTTCCACATAAAAAGAAAACAAATTATTATGAGAATCTTTCATTTTTAATGCCAATAATCTCAGGCACCTTTTACTCTGACAGTATTAAATAGCTGAATTCCCGTTGTACAACAGTGTCCCTTTTTGTGTCAGTGATCTTCTAGTAAGTGCTGTGTAAGCTTTTTGACTCATGCTATAAGATTATGCCCCAGTTGCTGTCTTGAGCAAAGTATTGGAACATAAACATACAAATTCTTCTCCTCTGCAACCATGTAAAATCTTTGTTACTGTATGTGCAAAGTAATTGCACAAAATTTTTCTCCACTGAAGTGTGTAATAAGCACATCAACCCCTTTGTTCCAGAGGGGAATGCACAAATAGTTACAAACAGAGTCTTTCTTTGAACCTGAGTTAGCAGTCTGAAAATACAGTAAATAATTCAAATGAAGCCAAATATTCATAAGGAATTAAAAATAGATCCCTAGTACCCAGCTATCTCAAGAGTAGGCAAACCTTTTCATGTGAATAGAAATGCCTCAAATACAAAATTCTTCACTTCCACCCTCCTGAAACCAAAAGCATTCTCTGCCTACAGTCATTATGTAATTCCCATTCTGAAATGGAACAAATGAGATAAATAAGTATTTCTCCTCAGGGGGAGGGAGCAGAATCACATGGAAGTATTGTGAGGAAAGAAGAACTTGAGGAAGTTTTGTTCAAGATGCATGAATTCCATCAAGCCTGTGGTGGGAAACAGCAAAGTCCTGCTGTGCCACATGGAAGTGTCCACTGCAATGCAGTACATCAGACATCAAAAAATGACTTTAGATGTTGGAAGACTGTCATGTAGGCTCTCCAGCAAATTTGCTTTTTGTTTTGCACTCTATTTTTTTTTTTTTTAAACCCAATGTCACCATATTTAACCAAGTAGCTGTTGTGTTCCCCAATAGCTTTGGGAACTCTATGGGTAATCAGTATGGACAGAGATCAGTGATGGAGCTTGTATGTAGGTGTGTTGTAAAATGAGCAGCAACATCTCTGATGCTGTGGTACATCCATCCACCTGAACATCCTAAAACTTGCAGAGTTCATTGTTGTTCACAAATTCTGTGGGTGTGGTGGACGAGGGGAGACAGTGCTGACCCAAAAGAGATGGTTGCAGGTGTCAAAATCACTGTGAAGAAGCAATTGATAGACCTGGAATGCAGCTGGTCCGTGATCTGGTCCAGGGATATTGGAACTTAAATGTTCTGGGACCATCTCACCCCACAGACATGATGTGGCAGCTGAGGGCAGCCTGCTGCTAAATATATCCCTGGACACTGGTGCCATACAAGGGGTGAGCAAATCCTGTGGATCTTGAGGTTTTCTGGTGCATGACTTAAATTGTTTATCAGAACAGTAAAGACCAGTTTGAGCTCACAGACCTTATTTTTCCTATAATTCAAACCCATGGTTGGCTTGATTTTTCTCATCCTTGACCCTGAAAATGATTCAATTTCAAAACAAAACTATAGTTTTCCTGTGTCCACATTGATTTACAGTTAGAAAGGTCTCCACCTTTCTAAATAAGGTAGGCTGAGAATGTGCCCATACACATCTATGTTCACCTACCTATCCACGGATTTTTTTCACTGAATTTCTCTTTTTGTATCCATATTTTATACTTATGCGTTCTTTCACCTTTTTCCACTCAGTTCTGTCTTTAATGAATTTATCTGTGGCTTAGATCATGAGATGTAATATAAAATAAGTGGAATAATGAGGATTTATCCTCACTATTTTATAGTGATCTGTAGTTATCCTGCACTTTTTTGTTTTACCTTCTGAGGAGCAGTTGTCCATCATAATGGTTCTACTGTTTTTGTTGTGTGTTTGCTTTTGTGAAAGGGATGGTAGCCATCTCCTTGCTTATTTTCCTCAGAAGGTTCATAGGAGAAACTGTCTCAAACTCACATGATAAATCTAGGTAAAATATAATTCCAAGCTCATCCATATTTATACTTAAGTTATGCTTTAAATAAGGTCTAATACAGTAGAAAACAAAGGTTGGCAGAATTTGTGCTGGCTGGGAATTTAGGTGTGGAACAGCTCCGTTCCTAGGGAAAATTGGTTAGCTCAAACTCATAACTTTTGGGTAGTTGCAGTGGTCTTTTTTCTCCCTGAGCTACTATCTTAGGGGAACTTTCCACTCTTCAACAGCATCAGCTCTCTTCAATTAATTTTTCTTGTGATTTATATGATGGTTTGCTGGTCCTCAGAGGAATGTCTAATATGTTTACATTTCTAATATTGCCTGTCATTTCTGGAAAGCCTCTTCACTTTTCTGTGAAAGTGATGGTTTTTAAGTGGTTATTCTGTAGAACAGTTCTCAGTGGAATACGATTTTTTCCTTATATATTCTAGAAATACCAAGTTGTACCCCTTATCCTTCTTAATTAGCTTTTTTGATGCAGTTAATTCAGAATCTCGCAAAGACCAGAGGCTGATTCAGAGCAGTTTTGGGCTTTTTCTGGAAAGCCACGAGTGACCCCTTCACTCCTTATTACTTTCAGATTGTTGCACCATCTGTCTTGGTGTCTTGGGACAGTTGTTCTTCAGGCCCTTTGAAGCATCTGGCCACCTTTTGTTTTTCTCCTTTCCCATGAACTCGGCCATACTCGTGTCACACACTACTTAAACTTTTCAGGCACAATTGCCATTTTGTATTTGGATGTGAGTGCACTTGTGTTCTTTATCAGCCAACCAGACTGGGTTTGTTTTTTCAGCCTCTCCTCGGTGGCAGGGGCTGGGGGATGTCTGCAAGGACAGCAAGGGAACATCCGTGTTCCTCAGTGCAGGAAATGGGAACCCAGGTGCCCAGAGAGACCTCTGCACTTGGGACCACAGAGGCACATTTACCTTTTTTTCATGGGGTACTTTGGCATTTAGGGATAGGAGAAAACAAGATGAAAGTGTTATATAAATGCTGATTAGTGTATTAGGTACTACTACTTTACCACCAGCAATGCTGAAGGTGATGTTTCCCTTCCACTGAAAGCTCTGCTTAACTTGTTTTCCCAGTGGCAGGGAAATAACTGCAGACTTGAGTACTTGACTAGACTACAAGTCTGAATTAAAACATTGCAAGTCTTTGCAGCTGAAATGCAGAATGTCTGACTGATCTACAGTTTATTGCTATGAGATTTGGACTAAGCTGTGTGTTAAACACAGTTTGATATCACAGCAGTTACTTGCCATACGCTGATCTCTAGTGCTGGTATCAACAATCCCAGTATTTTGTTTTTTTGATGTTAGTTGATATTGGCTGTCAACATTAATGATTTGGTTGCTATTTGTTGTTGCAAGAAAGAATGTCTTCTCTATCCCAGCTGTGATAGGTGAAATGGTGGGCAGAATATCTTACCTACCCATTGAATATTTATTTCTGGATGTTATTGGTAATTGCTCTGTCAAGATTACTTTTAGTAGTTCTCACCTGCTTTTTTTAAGTGTTCCTGTTTCACAGCCTCTATTGCAATTGGTAGGAAAGACAATTTCTAACTTGATAATATTGCAACATTCAGTTGAAAAGAAGCCTTGATCCTCACTGGTATTTCTGCATTACTTTGGATGACATTCCACTTATGTTCTCCCCCACCCTCCAAAAATATTTGAAGATCCAAAGGTTCCCTTTGGCATGAACCTCACTGAGAGAATCCATACAAAAAGCTTTCATGCCTTGTGATCCGGCCACAAAGACTGTAGATGTTCCAGCCTCCTTTGCTTCCAGCTGTATTCTGGCAATATATTCTGGTAATTACTGACACATTATTGTGTTTGCCAGGATTTGTAGCACTGGTTGTGCTGTTGGAACCTCCCAGCTCTGCAAAACAAAGACCTACCAATAGTACCAGGTGAGCAGCACCAGTGCAGAGCCTTCTGCTTTACAGGGTTCTCAGGAACTGAAAATGTGCCACAATTTGCTGCAGTCAAAAGAAGCCTCTTGAATATCAGGAGAATTTCTTAAGAATACACCTTAAGACAGAACAGATCCCTAAAGGAATTTGGTTTCGGGGCCCTATGTGCTTATTGTGAAATTTTGTCTTGGTTTTTGATCACCGTAAAACATGTATTCTGCATTTAATTGTGCTGTAAGGAATGTGTCCTTCATATTTTCTACACATCTCACTTTAATGTCACTTTTTTCTGGGAGCCTGGTATGTTGCACAGTGTGTGCTTAAAGCAAACAGCTTATGTTCAAGTATTGATTCATAATTCTTTCAATCTTGTCTGTTTTCTGATGTTTGGAATTTAGGGAAGTGCAGTGTTTCAAAGATTAAAATGTTGTAAAATAGAAACACCTCTGAAAAAGCTTTATTCTTTCCTTCTGGCCCTTCTCCACCTGCAGGTTTTCTCCTGAAAGCTAAAGATAAATGAAAATAAGTGTTTCAGATTCTGAATCCAAATGTTTCTTAAACCAGCTCTTCTGATGTAGTGTGTCTTGTATGGCTTTAGACATAGTTGCAAACAGATTTTGGAAATAAGTGTATTGAGAAGTGCCATAAGAATTTTGTGCAAGTTTGCAGATTTGTCTGTAGGATGGTGAAACACATCCATGTTTCCTGTTCTGTGCCAGCTGAACCAGCAGACAGCCATGGATGCTGCTGGCTGGTGTCTCAGCTGAGCCCTGTGCTCCTCTCTGTGCCCTTCATTGCTTTTCCTTTTCCACTTAAGCTGTTTTAAATCACCAAAAGCCAGTACAAATACAGCAGTGCAGCAGAGGAACTGTCCTGAGAACCCAGTGGAAGTGCTGACTGGAGCCATGTCCTGCCTAGATAAGAGGGAAACACTGAATCCTTCTCAAAGCTATGATCTCCTGTAAGGTTTAGTGCTTGTGAAATGGAGAGTAAAGGAACATATTTGAATGCTTTGAGCAGCTTCAGTGTGTTTCTTGCCCAATTCGCCCAGTGGCAGGCTGGTGTTCTGCAAATGGGTCTGCAAGTACAGCAAAGTAGGGCTGTGTGGTTTGTGAGTAGTTGGAAATAGAGAATCACAGAATAGCTTGGGTTGTAAGAGACCATTAATGGTCATCTAGTTCACATTTCTGCAAGGAGAAGAGATGCCTTCAGCCTAGACCAGGTTGCTCAGAGCTCCATACAACCTGGCCTTGAACAATTCCAGGCATAGGGCATCCACAGCTCTCTGGGTGACCTGTTCCAGTGCCTCACTACACTCGCAGAAACAAATTTTTTCCTAATATCTAATCTAAACTCTTACTCTGTCAGTTTGGAGTCATTCCCTCTTGTCTCATCACTCCATACCCTTCTAAAAATTCCCTCTCAGCCCTCTTGTAGCCCCTTTAGGTACTGGAAGGTTGTCTAAGGTCTCCCCAGAGCCATCTCTTCTTCAGGCTGAACAGCCCCAATCTCCTCAGCCAGTTGTCATAGGAGAGTGTTCCAGCCCTCTGAAGGTCTCTGATGAAAATAAGTGTCCTCTAACTAGGAGTACCTGGAGCAGTAATGTTTGCAACCACAAGACATTTATGGAAGTCTATGGTTTTCATATCTCTGAAGTGATTCTGGTGTGGTTTGGTCTGTCATAACTGCCAGAAGCTCTTACCCCAGTTGGCTGTTACCTGACTGACCTTAGTCCAAGCCTTGTCTTAATGCTCAAATAAACCATAGATTCTTGGTGCAGGAGAGAACCACAAAGTGAGTTGCAAGTCCATCAGCAAAGCAAATGCATTTTTTCTCCACCCCCTCCCCACTCATCTACTTGTATCCTCATCACTCAGCCTGACAGGGGCTTTAGCCATGGATCTCCTCAAACCAGTCAGCAATCATCTGTCATGGCAAGAGAGCTCCTTGGGGACAGATGCAGCCAGGCAGTCTTTTTATCAGCTTTATTAAGGGCTTGTTGGTCCCAGTTAACTTTCTGCTGGTTGGACACAGCAGACCAGATCCTCGGCTGATATGGAGGAGCTAATCCCCAGCTCGCTTCCTCTCCGTGGATTTCTCCATGGTTTTATTTGAGTACAGTGTTCTTCTAAACCATCTTAGACTTTTGTTCAGTGGATATTTGAGCTGCTGAATAGATAACACATTTCAGAACTGAATACTCGCCAGGTTAACGGGTTTCTGGCAGATTTTCTGAAGGTCTTGCTGATGACTTAAAAGATTGTAATTACCAGGAAAGGAACACCCATGCTTAGTATGGGCAGTGACCTTGAGATGCTGCTCTGTATGACATTAAACTCCTGAAACTTAGATATCCAGATGTGTGTGTTTGTCACAATCTCTGAGAACACAGCTACACTTGGGAAGGTATGTTGTTCCCAGTTCCCTCTGCAGACAGGGAAACTCCTGATAGTTTGATATGTTTACTTATTACCATTACTCCTTATGGTGAGATTTGGGCAAAAGGAGTCTGCATTTGGTACTGTTAATTGTGGGAGCTCTGGAAGAATCATCTGTTTCACTGACTGTGATTTTATTTTAATTTTTTAATGAGTTTTTAATGACAATGTGTGGCAGTTGCCCCCCACCTTTTCCATTTCTCTTCTTCACCAAAATGGGAACTGCAACTGCCTGGACCTTTAAACAAGTACCAAGCTTTGTCCTACCATCTGTGACCTGTATCTGCTATGAGGGCTGTTTTCTCTACTTTGGTCACCCTGAATACAACTGGATTGTTATTTCACATTCTTGGTGATAATTCCTAGTACAGCACGTCCCAAAATACTTTCTGTAGTTCTGGAAGCTCTGCTTTTGTGGTCTGATCCAATAATCACTGAAGTCAATAAGTCTCCCCATTGATTCCAGTTGACTTTGGATTAGATCCTTATTTAGGGGCTATAAATACTTCACTGGAGGGGAAAATCCCATCCCAGACTTTTTGATAGAAGAAAATTTGAGGGGGGAAAACAGTCTTTCTCACTCTCTTGTGTTTTGGTCAAATGAAATCTGTCAAGTTCTGTTGGATTCCCTAATCTTCACTCTTCTGACAGACTTCTGGCCAGCAGAAAGACAAGCTTAAAATCATGGAAATGAAGTGAATTTTTTCATTTTGCTGTCTAAGACGTTTTCAGTAAAGCAGAGAGAGGAAGATAATTTTGCCAGATTGGTGTCATGGTGTTCCAAAGGTTTTGGCTGGTTAGCAGACTTCCAGTAAAAATACATGTTGCTCTTCAGACCTCTTGTGGGTGATCCACACCTCTCTTGGAGCCTCCTCTTATTGTCTTGTGGCTTCAAGTGGAAGAAAGCCTAAATTATTTTGGACCTGTATGAAGAGTTCTTGGTATTATTAATAGCACACTGAGTGAACTTACTATGTAAAAGGCTCTGATTTCCTTTCATATAACAAGCACTTAAAACCAAACAATATTGGAGAAAACACAGCTTGATCTACCAGCCTCACACAGAACCAACAAGTAGGTGAATATTTAAAAGACTGAGGCATTTCTGTGAGGAATAAAGAGCATGTGCTGTTCCTGAACTGTGGCAAACAGACCAAAGCCCCTTTCAAACTAACATCCAACATACATTGGCATTAGATTAATGCTGATTCTCCCCAGCTGATTCTTACTATTTTTTTTTTTCTTGGAGAAAGTGACTTCTTTGTGTTGTTTTGCCTTCAACCTCTTCAAGATGATTTTTTTTCTGAGCCTACCCATTCTACTTTTGTATTTTTGTGGTCTGGAAATTAGTCACCAGAAGCTTTGCAACTAGCAAATTATTTCTCTCACTTTTTTTGCGCTATTATATTAAACTAAAATACTTGTTTGACAGGGTTTATTTTTAGCATTTATAACACACATGCTAATTGTGTCTGTATTTAGTTATTCTGACAGACGTTATCAGTATGTACAAAAGCTCCAGGTTTTTATGTATGTGGCTAATAATTATGTGATTTTCTTGGTACATGATTTAAAAAGGGGAAGGTGAAAGCAGAGGAATGTAACTGTTGGATTTAAACAACAGCACAAAACAAAAACCCGGACATTCCTATGTCTAACTGCTGCGTTGGATGGATTTAAAACAGAATTTTCCACCATTATCCAGGGAAAAGAATCTGAAATGTAATAATACTTCTGGCACCACCTTTCGAAAATAAGGCAACTGCATTCAGTTAGTAGGCATTTAAAATTCTGCAACAGGATCCTGACTTCAGAGACATCCTCACTGGAGTCTGGGAAGCAGCCAGTATCACTGGAAAACATTTACAAAGAAAGCAGTATTAGTGTGACTTGTTAAAACCCCCTAAACAGCCAAGACCAAATGCTCAGCCCAGCACTGCTTTCCCGTCCGTGCCCGGGGGCTCAGCCAGGGCCTGGTGGCCTGGAGAGCTTTCACTGTGGTCGGCTGAAGTTGGCACCGAGGAACCCGAGCACGAGCTCAGCTCCTTGGTGGTGAAGGCCACTTCTGACCCTGACAGTGTTTGTAGCTCCTCAGCGTGTGCTGTGTGCTGGTTCTGAGTGTTTTGGTGCATCCTTGGATTCCAGGAGCCTTCCCTGTGCAGGTGTGAAAGAGATGCAGAACATCTGTTTAACTGATGGGACCTAAAGCCATCGAAGCTGAAAGAAATGCCAGAAATAACTTTCTGCAGATTTTTCAAACTGTACCACCATAGGATGGTTTGAGTTGGAAGAGACCTTAAAAATCCAGTTCCAACTCCCCTGCTGTGGGCCCTAGACCAGGTTGCTCAGAGCTTCATCCAGCCTGGCCTTGAACACTTCCAGGTATGGGGCATCCACATCATCTCTGCACAACATGCTTCAGTGCCTCACCAGCAACACACAAAATCATTTCTTCCTGATGTCTGGTCTAAACCTGCTCTCCTTCAGTTTGAACCCATTACTCCTTGTCCTATCACTACAGTTCCTGGTGGAGTCCTCCCCCACCTTCCTTGTAGGCTCTTTCAGATACTGGAAGGCTTCTGGGAGGTCTCCACACTTGCTCTTCTCCAGTCTGAACAGCCCCAGCTTTCTCAGCCTGGCTTCATAGGGGAGGTGTTCCAGTTCTCTTATCAACTTCATGGCCCTGTGTATTTGTGGAGATTGTCCATGTAACAGCTTGGAAAACTAAAACATTGGGAAGAGTGAAAATCCACCTGCTATCAGGGAAACTAAGGCAAGTGGCATGGATTATTGTAGAAAACATTTACCAATGCTGAAAACCATTCCATAGACTGTATATGCATTCACAAGGCTCTGCAGCTTCTCCAGCCCTCAATGAACCAAATTTGGTTTACTGAGGCCAAGCCAAGTTTGAGAAGAGCCAAAGAAGCAGAGATGATTCTTATCTAAGTTTTCACTTTTGAAACTAATGTTCAAATGCTTATTAAAAGTCCAAATTTTGCTGCCTTAGTGTAGCTGTTGATGAATAAACAGAGCACTTCAACTCCCAAGTACAGCCTTGGTCACTTGTGCCACGCTCCTGGAGTTCAGGAATGACCCAGGTCAGGAGAGGTGCATGTGAGCCTGCAGTTCAGCTCAATTCTGGTTTCACTGCACTTTACTGTAGTGCAAGTGCTCTGCTTGAGTCCTGACTGAGTCACAGAGTTTTTAGGAAAATGTTGAAAGAAAATGTTTTTGACAATTAGATGAAAAAATGAAGTGAAAACTGTGCCTTCAATTTAAGAGAAATTAGATTACTTTCTCTTTTCTGTTCTTCGAGGGTTTTTTTTTATTTTCCTGCAGAGGAGGCAGTGTAGAGGTATTTATCTATTTTGTAGATTTTTCTACTAGAAAATGAAATGCTTTTAAAACTTCTGTTTGCAGGAAGTTGTTTAAAACCACACTTTCACGGAAAACAGTAAAATTTGAATAATTCTTACTTTGGCTTGATTTTTGTCGCATTTTCTTCCTAGAGATTTGGATTTTTTTCTTAACTGTTTTTTATATTTCTTCATTATATAAGTAAGAGAAGAACTTGCTTTGATAAGTCAAATCTAAAAAAGTCTATCCTGTTTGGTTTCCCTCTGCAAAATTGCCCTTAAATTCTGAGTTCTCAGATGTTGAAATCAGCAGTAGTTTGTGTATCAGATGTGATCTGGTGGAGCAGTAATTTGCTTTTACAGGTTTGGCTACTTTTATTTTGTTCAGCCTCAACACTCTTGGATATTTTCTGATAACTAGGCTTGAAGAATGTAAGGGTTAATTGCAGATGTAGAGGTTTGTTGTGGTGTGCAATTAGCATATATTTCTTACTGTAAATTGTTCTGTTATATGGTATGTGCTGTTATGATGTGCCCCACCCCTCACCCCAGATGGTTTATTCCCTTCCCTTTGGCTGCAGCCCCTATCAGAACCAGGGGCTGGAAATGGCAAGGGCTCTTCCCTGGTTATTCCCAGATAAGCTTGGACCCTCCAGGTGGCCTGTTGCCTCTGGAGTGAATAAACTTGTATTATATCTAACCATGGAATGCTGCCAGCACTTTCTTCCTCCTCTGTTTGCCTCAGCCATCCCCTGATGGGGGAGTGCAGGGGATACACTCACCCCTGGGCAAGCCCTGACAGGGGATGGCTACAGAGGTTGTACATTTGTTAGAAGCTTGAGAGTGGACAGAACACAAAGCCACATTCACCAAAAAAGGGCTCAGTGACATCACGGGCACTTGTGACATCAGCAAATGTTCACGAGTGAATTGCCACCTTTGTCCCCATTGCAGGAGCTTTGCTCTGTGTGTAGTGCTTTGTGTCAGGGGATGGGTTGCTGGGAGCCTGGAGTAGTGGGCAATGAGAATTGAATTTGGGCTCAGTGAATCCTCACGTGGCTGCATTTGTGGTTTTTCAGAGACAGGTGACATTTTATTGAGTCCCAGTGTGATATTGAGGGATCTTTATAGAACTGTACTGTGAAGTCCTGTGGCTCAAACACCCTTCTCAGCTATACTGGAATTCAAATATAGTGTTGCATTACAGTACTGAGTTATTTACCACCTTCTAATGATGAATTTTTTTATAAGTATGTAAAATAGATGTTAAGAAACCATGTTACTTGTTCGTTAGGGAGCAAAAAGAGAATCCTGTAAGGCAGAGGATTATGAAGCAAGCAAAACAACTTCTATTCATCATCAATCACTCTGTAATCTTCCCAGGGTTCAGAGAACAGCAAGTGCTTAGCAGAAAAGAAATATTTTAACATTTCAGGAAATCTGGAATGTGTTTGAAATATGAGGGAAAATGATGGCAGTGCAAATCAAATAGTGACCTGTATGTTGAATAAATGCTTGCTGCTTCTTTGTGGACACCTTCAAGGGTCTTCCTTTCACTAGAATGTGGTTTTTTTTTCTTTTTCCCTCCTGTAATGCTCATCTTATATAGTTTTAAAAGAAATTCAGTGTGTTTTGGTTCCAGGAAATTCTGAGTCATGAATAATGCTCACAAATATTCAGCCCCTCATGTCGAAAATTTTAACCACTCCTAAAAGAATTTATCTTTAAGCAGTATGAAACCATGTAGTTACCAGAGACAAACATCAAACATAAGGTTTAAGCTCTTTGTTTACAGATTAATCAGAAGCCACATCAAAATAATGGTGTCATTACCACAACAACTGCTACTAATTGATGTATAGATCACATTGCAGGTGCTTTAAAATATAGCTGTGAAATGACACGAGGCCACAAAAGCATAGTAAAGTATAATTAGGACAAATAATGAATCCAAAAGTTGTTAGAATGGTCACGTGGGAAATAGCTGCACTTTTAGGAATTACCTTCAGGGGTGGGGCAATGGGAGCTGAATTTGCTCCTTTTTTGTCTCCATAGCTCTTTTATTTCTAATACTGACAGCAATGTTGCAGCCTGAGTATCACTGTTGGGAAGTTGGAGACACAAAAAAGGACCAGAATCAAAGCATCTCAAATTCTTGTCCACTTTCACATTTCACAGTTGGAGGCTCAGTTGACAACAACACTTTCCCTGAAATTAAGTAACTAATTTCCATTGCTCACAGTCAGAGAAGGTGTATCTATACCTTGGGATTATTGTGCAACATCAGTGCTTTTATGTTTGAAACCTCTGTTTTCTGGATCTATTTCTCCTTTCTTATGTTTGTTTCCTGTTGCGACAGGTTTTATAAAATACAAGAAACTGGAGTGGAAATTATCCTCTTAATTATCTATGGAAATGTTGATATTTCCTTGAGTACTTTAATTTTTCTTATTTCATTAAAAGTTTCTTTCTGTTTGTTTAGAAAAAAACCCTCCCCAAATATTTTATTACTGGAAGTAAAAATATTGAAATTTGCCACTTGTGTGTTTTTTTTTTTTTAAGAACACCACAAAAGTGGGGTAAGATTTAAAATATCTCAATAAAAGACTGTGTCCTAATACCCTTCTAAGGTATCTTATGGTACTCTTTTGCAATGACATGTTACATCTTTCCCAGAAGGGCCCCGTTCTTCCTTTGGATATTCTGAGATTCCTTTTTAATAACTGTAAATATTTCAGTGCTGCATGTCAGCATTGAGATAATATTATGGTAGTTAGAGTTTTGTCCTTAAGATTCCAATGTTTCCAGGCAGTGTTTTGTGTTTGCACTCAAAATTTAAATAACTGGGACAGAGTAGTTTGGTGGAGTAGTTCATCAGACACACAACTGTTCCCATAAATAATAAATGTTCTTTAATCTGTGTAAATCAGTTTATGCACTCAAAGTTTAAATAAAACTGAGATGGAGAGTAGTGTGATGGAGTAGCTCATCAGGCACTCAACTGTCCTCATAAATAAAAAAACAGAGAAAGACAAAAGATGATGCAATTTGAGATATTCTTGTCAGGCAATGTCACCTCATGTATTTTGGGAAGGGCCTTACACTACCCGTGGCTAAGCCCAAATAGACTGTCAGATTCTTTCTAAAATGCTGATGTAGTAAATAATTAACTTCTTTAAGAACAAAATCTCAAAAAAACCCCTTATTTCCAAGTACTGTGTGAAGGCAAAAACATCTCTTGGATTTGTGCTGCTGCTGCTGCTGACATGTAAATTTTTAACCATGTTTGAGAAAATGCAGACACTAAAATCCAGGCAAGGTTATCTCATGCACTACATTCTTCCAATCTGGTGAAAAAAATGCTGGAGTAGTAAAGGTTTATGATTCAAGTCAGAGACATGACAGCAAATGTTGTGTGATTGCAAAATGCCCCAGCTCTTTTCCTGTGCTGTGATTCCATATAAACAGATTAAATATATTTGCTGTGACTATCTGCTCAGGCAACACTGCCCAGGGCAGGTCTGAAACTCCATGAAATCCATGGAAACTTGCCTGTCTGCCTTCATGAGTCTTAGCCCAGACAGGCTTAGGCTTCATCTGTATTTTATGTGCCTGGTTTTGCTACCCTTGTCACAGGGCTTGTGACTAAATGCTGAAATAAAGCAATCAAATACTTGCCCAAGGTGTTGGAAGAATCCTTCTGTTGGGATTGGTGTGGTCCCTGAGGTCCTGACATGAGCTGCTGCTCTTTTGGTGGTAACAGGTGAATCCTTGAAGTCATCCAGGGGTAAGACTTTACAACTCTACTCTGGTGAGAAAATAAGCTTGATGCAAGGTTTTGGATAGTATTGGAAACTCTTCTCATTTTGTGATGAATGTGCTTTATTTTAGTCATTAATTAGTTCTACCATAGAGGACAATAAGCCTTTTACAGTGGTCGAAGAAATAAATCCCTCTGGCAATTGCAAAGGGCTTAAAAAGCCAAACCCAACCCAACAAAGCAGACAAGCAGTCGTGCCCATGGGACATGAGCTGCTGGGATGGAGCTCTGTCTAAAGGCTGGGCAAGGGAGTCATACATTGTGCCATAACTGTGAAAACAGTGGTGTCCTCTATGGTAGAAACATTCCTTGGGATCAGGGGAGCTGATAAAAATAGCTGCTGATGGGAGGGAAGTGTCACACTGCCTGTTCCTGGGGTGTTGTGGGGGCCATAAAGCTGGGAGAGGGTAGAGTGGCTGGAACATGGTGTTAGCTGAGCTGACCTGGGGTAGTGTGGGCAAAGAGCTCTGTAGGTCAGGATCTCACCCCTCTTGGGTTTGGAACTAATACTTAAAAATTGGAGGCTTTTCTCTTTTTGACCTGTGCGGGGTTTTGTGGGTTTTTTTGGTTTTGAGTTTTTTGGTTGGTTGGTTTTTTACCTCTATAGATTTGAGTCCTGTCAAATGTTAAGTGAAAATGTAGTGCTTTGATTAGAGCCAAGCCATGTTTGCCTTTAAGCCTTTGCTGAAGGGTTTGCTGGGGGGGGATGAGTTTATTCATGTATTTGAACATCAACACATGTTGAAATTCCTGACTCAGGATTGGAACTGGGTACAGTGGAGCACAAATAAAGGATGGAATCAGTGCAACTGATTCACGGCAGTTTTTCTACCTAAATGTAGAGCTGACCATCAAGCTGTGTATCAGGGTTCCTGGAAGGAAGGAAGACTTCACTAAAATCACAGTTTTACTGATAATGTGGTGGTTTTGAGGAACATTTTGACCAGAAACTCTCAAGGCAGATAGTTTTGACATTCTTATTTTATGTTTTAATATCAATTATAAAAACAAATTGAGAAGAAACTGATTTTGTCATAGCTTTAAAGTTTGTGTCAGTTTGTAAAAAATGTTCAGCTGCTGCTTTGCATATTTAATTTGCATTTTGAGTTTCCTGTAGGATTTTAGATGTTACAATAGTGTTACTGCATTGTCCTGTCATTTTCCTAATCTATTCTTGTTCATCTCATTAAATTCTGGGTATTTGCAGTAAAAATTTCTGATGCTAAACAACTAATAGAACACATTGGGATCATTGACTCTAGGCTGGTGTTTTCTAGAACAAAGTAGAAAGATGTTTTGGTCCTAATATTTTTTGGAAAACTTCCATTTTTTCCAACCCAAAATCTTGTATCCTCATCATGGTCAAATCACTGTATTTTCTATTAGCTGTGAAGAGAAAACATGCCCAAGTTTCTCTTTGTATAGTCCTGTGTCTAGAACTAGAATCAGATGTTTGTTTTCTCTCCAAACTGGTCCATAGTATCCTTGTAACAGGATACTGAGCCCCTTTTATGTCAAGATGTCAAATCTCCCTCTTTTTGCTTTCACCTATATGAAAATGTCATCAGGGCTAAAACTGAGCTGTTTTTCACACCCTGTGCCCTATAAAACATAGAAACATTGCACTCATTAAATTTTATGAAAGGAATTCTCCTTTCTTATTCCACCGCAAGTAACGTTTTGTGGTGTGTTTTTCATGGTTAAAAGGCAACAGCAATTTGAGGACTAACACTCCATTCTTCCCTTACTCAGTCAGGGATATTCCACTTGTTTGAAATTCCAGCTTTGTTTTATGCTCCAAGAGTGCCTTGGAGAATGAGGAATATGGAGACTGTATATGTGGGACATAATGAAATTAGAAGTATAGGGTGTATAGTTCATTTTTATTGCATAAATAATGTGAAGGAAGCAGAAAAAATCTGGATAACCAAGAATTAAGCAACCTTAAAAAATACTCAATGTATTTGGGGAAGAAAAAGGAGTTTCACTGTCGTGCTATGAGGCTGTTTATTGAAAGTTTGAATACTTATCACCTGCATATTTCAGAATACACCATATTATTTTTATTGTTATAAAGATACCCAGTGATATGAATGTAATATTCATTTTAGGATAAAACATATTAAAAAAAGTCTTCATTCTGGATGTTTCAGTTCTGCTGTGAGGTTGGAAAAATACAATAAATATCATGGTCTAACCTCTGTAGGAATTTTGGGAACAGTAAGCAACAGAAGCAAGCTCTATCCAGTGCATCTTCCATTAGAGGATGTTTATCCTGGACCCCCAATTATCCAGTGTGCTTCCAACAGCTTTCTCTCAAATGAAGCAGTAGCTGTGTCAGTGTGATAATGCAGATTCTGTGCTCTGACTCTTGAACGTTTCCATAACTTTAGTTATTTGCTGGTACTATGAAGTCTGGATTTATTCCAAGCTCCAGATACTAGAATTTTGAAAGTCTCAACTTGCAGCTATGACTTAAACCAAAAATGCTGGGTTTGGGGGAATATTGGAAAATGTAATATAGGTCCATCTAAAAGATCCAAAAACTGAAATGGAAATGAGAACCCAGGACACTTGGTTTCTGGCATGGTAGGAGGTGTATAGTCTTGATTAGTGCAGGATTGGATATTAGGAAAAATTTCAAAGGTTGGAAAAGACTGCCCAGGGAAGTGGGTTAGGGAAGTGGCACTTAGGGACATGGTTTAGGGATGAATTTGGCAGTGCTGTGTTGAGGGTTAGATTTGATGGTTTTAAAGGTCTTTTCCTACCTAAACAGTTCTATGCTGTTCAAATACTTCAATTTCAGTTAGAGACTGTGTGTGTTAGAAAATGTAAATATCATCCTAGCACTAAAGACCTGGAACACCACACTCAGAGGTGTTAGGTTTCACCTATAATAGATAAAAATACCAATTTTTCCTCCCTGAATACAGAAGACCCTTCTTATCTCTCTTAGACCAGGCAGTGAACTTGTGAATGTGGGGAGTAAACAAGGAATCTTTGGCAGATTGAGAAGCCACAGGATCAGAATGTTTGGCAAAGTGCCACGAGGTTGATCCCAGTGCAGGAGGTGGGTGAGACATGCAGAGCAGGCAGGGAGTTCCCTGCTCCCTGTCTGGCTGTACCAACATGCCCTAAATCATGTGGAATTGCTCCAGCTGCCAGGCCTGTAGGTGGGTGCTCTTTGGGCTTGTGCTCGAGGCAGGACCTGGCTGTCACTCTGCAGTGGAGAAGTTGTTGGACTTGCATTCTCTGCAAGAATATTATGAGAAAAAATAAATCTTAAAGAAGCGAGTGCACTGACTGTTGCATTTGGCTGTGAATCTGCTAATTTAAGGGAAGTATTTCTAGGACTCTAAGAAGTTGCTATTAATACTTGATTCTTTAAAACTGAACTCGGTGACGAGGGCACTTTTAAGAGCCATTAGAACCTATTGTATATAGAGTCTGTTTGTTATTTTGGAACACTTAAAATTGCATGTTACTGACCTGGAGGACTCTATTGGGCGCCACTGTAATGTTTTATATTACCTCATCAAACTCTTTTTATATAGTTAAAACGTTATTTGCTCACAGCCAAATACCAGAAGGTTGCCGACATGGCAACTGGAAAATATCACCCCTCTGTAACCAGCACAAGGAATCGTTGGCTTCACTGACAAGGATCTTGCTGCTTGGGGAGTAAAAGGCCAAGTGTCACTGGGCTTTGCCTGGGCAAGATTAGGGCACATCCTCAGTGGTTGGGATGTTGTGTCTGCTGAGGGTCTGTCCCAAAGATGTCACATCCCTGCAGATACAGAGGCCCCTGTGTGCATGTAATTGTGTGTGAAACACATGGGCAAGGTACAGTTATTGCTGCCAAGCTGGGCTGAGACACTTAACTCTGGGAAGGGACAAGGTAGATGACTCAAAAAATATTATACAATCACATATAAGAACTCTTTTTATGGAGATAAATCATAAGACCAGGCTGCACGTTTTGAATAGACACTTTGAAGAGCTTCTCAGTGTTACTTTCTCATGGGCTGAAAACTGGTTTGGGACACTTTCTTTAAAAGCAAATAGCCGTGTTGTGGTTTTTTAGGATCACTGGGTATGAAATCAGAAATAAGAGCTGGGCATACTTAGCACAGAAAAATAACATGCCTACATATCCAGTTCTCTGAGGTGGCTCATGAGGATGATAAAAATGCTACAGTTGCTGCAGAAAGTAGAGGCTCCTCTTAGTATCAGTGGGAGAAAGGATAATATCAACTTAAAAATAATTCCCTTCCTTGGTCTGCCAGACAAAGCTTATGTAACCTTTCATGTTTTTGTATTCTACCAGAGCCTAATGAGAGATTTAGTGAGTCCCTCTACTGACTTCAGTGATTTTTGGATCACTGCAGCTTCACGTAATGCAAATTTATGCAGCGAGAGCAAGATTTATGTTAAAAGTAATTCTCTGTTCTAACATTTAGTCAGTGGATTTTATGTCATTTGGTGACTTATTTATGCAAAATGCCAGACTGTCTGATAACACTGTTTTTTTGGACCTGGAACTTGGTGAACAACTAAGAATAAAGAAATAACAAGGCTTAGTTTCTTACAGTAAAGGTATTCTAAAGCAAATAAGGGCACTTCTGGTTTGTAGATAACTAAATGATTCTATTGTGAATTCAGCTTTTGGATATTTATTTTAAAAGCTTCTGCTGCTTAAATGATTTTCAGTTTGTGCTGGTGCATTGTTGCTTTATCTCCATAGTTTATACAGCTGTCAGATACCTGTGGAGGGTCCCTTATAAATCAGTTCCCTGGCAATTGGCCTGAAGGGAGGCTCAGGTCACTTAATCTGAGAGGTGCAAAGAGGCATCTTATATTGTTTGGTTTTATTTATTTTTGTAGGACTTAAGGCTACTTGAAGCTTTTGTGAAGTAAAAAGGGAGGTTTCAGCCTGAAGGAAATAGCATGAACTGTCACTAAATCATTTTGCATTTTCTCAAAACATACCTTTTGTTTTGAAGTTCTCCACTTCTACTCTGGTCATGTGCTTGCTCTCTACTAGCTGCTTTAGTTAGGCCTGGCAAAAGGATCTGCATCTTGACTTGGTTTGTCTCAGTAAAGCACTGTGTGTGAGGAACCAGATTCAGAAAATACCACAGGAACATAATTTAAGTATCTGGGAAAAGGAAATTTGATCTCTTTATTTCCGAAATAACTAATTTTATATGTGTATCTGTCTATGGATACACGTACAAGTAAAAGGAATTGAAAGGAGAAGAGTTACAAAGAACCACTTAAAAATTCCAGCCTGACTTTTCAGCAATGTCTTTCCTTTCTATGACAAGGTTTTGTTTTATTATGTTTGGCCCAGTATTTACTTGAGAACTGTTGGTCAGATGCAGCATTTGGTTTCAGCGTGTGACCATCTTAGAGATGAAGAAATGGAGGCACAGGAAGATAAAGACCTGCACGGGATCCCACCATGGATCAAAATTAGGACTCCTTTTTCCTTCTGACCCTTAGTACTTAGATCAACTTCATCTCCTCCTTTGCAGCTCAGCAGGTTTTTAAGATGAGGAATGAAGGCCTGGGTTTAAAGAATGCAGCCAGACCTCTGTTTAATTTCTGGTTGGACTTGTCAAATGCGTTGTCATTCCGTCCTGGAGCAAACTGGGTGTGTTGAAAACAATAGGGATGTACTTCAGAGCCTGCTGCAAGGCTCACTGAGGTGGTGGGAATCTTCCCATGGAGTTCTCTGGGATTCGGACCAGACCTCAGAGTCATATATAAAAATTATTTCAAAGGGGGAATTGTGATTTAAACACAAATCATTCACATTCATGTGTCACAGGAACCTTAATGTGCTATGAACTTGAATATCTATTGTTCAAACATCTCAGTGTTTTTCCTTTGTTTCCATGGGTATTGTTTATCCTTTGGAGACTGTATGTGTGGATGAAGCACCATCAGCAAAATGTATGCCTTTTAGGAACTGAATCCCACCAGAAGTCCACAACTTGTGTTAATTTGGTCCCATAAACATCTCCCTGACACATTAAAAAGATTGTAAAAAATAGGAAAACATATGTACTGAACATTAACATTACTTGACTTACAAACACTAGAATCCATTCCCACACCCTATATAGAAGATTTTATTGTTATCACAGTTTTCTTTTAGGAGTACTAAATCCAGTGGTAATGAAAATAAGTTCCAAATTCCTTGTTATAAATAAATTCACATCCACTGGCAGAATCATTTTCTGCTTTGTGGCAGGAGAGGGTTTAGCCCTCAGTGTTAAAGTCTAATTGCCCTTTTGCCACAGCCTATCACACTGGGGCCAGTTCTTATTTGTGAAGTTGATACATGTGAAAACTTGGCTGACCAGTGGCAGGCATTAGTAAGAAGAGAAATAAACAAGGTTTTCCATCTTTAAGCGTGTTGCAAACACACAGTGCTCACTGTCCACCTTAATGACCTTTATTCTTTGAGTAATGCTGTAGAATTAGACTGTGACATACATTTAAATACACAAGCATGTTTTAAAAGGCTTTAAATAACATGTGGTATTAGTTCTGCCATTTTTATTATCTGAATTGATCTAGCAATATATCTGAACTGAGCTTTAAGTATGTGAAGTCAATTAAGCTGCACACACACTTGTACTCGAGAGCACACGTGTTCTGAAAAATTAGAAACATAATTTGAGGCAAGTAGGCAGATCTTGAGTTTGAAGCAACTTTTCTCTCTGACTGGTGTTGTTAAACATCCATTTTTTCCCCCTCTTTCTTGAGGTGCTCTTGCATTTACTGCTCTACTGGAATTGATTTTGTCCTTAGCAAATTCTTGGGCACGACAGAGGGCTAGTGAGGGAGGATATCTTGCCTTTTAGCCCTGAATAGGTGACACAACAGAAGCCAGGCCAGTGGTGACAGTGCCTGTGATGTGAACTCCTTGCTTGGACTTGTGCAAATCCTGTGCTTCCCCATGGATGCAGAGTGGAGACACTTTTAAATAACAGCTACACAGAAAAAAACCCCAAGTAAATGCAGAGCATTCATAAAAGCCTCTTTCGATCCTTGGTAGAAACAGTTTCCAAACTTTCCCAGTCAAGGCCCATGTTTTTCAGCTGATTTAGTTTCTAGGTATTTCAAATACTCCAAAAATATTACAGCAAACTAATTCTTTCTGACCTCTGGGGAAGGACTAGGGATGACTAATTTCTTCGGTAGTGAGTCAGCAAGTTTCTTACTCACTTGGTTTTCATACATGCTCTTTTTTAGTGAATGGGAATTTCCTCTTTTCTCCCTTCTCACACCTAATGCAAAACCTCACAGATGATCGGGATTCTCTAAATTCCTTGACCAGTCCTAAAAAACCCATAGTTAGTCATGTTTTTCTGGCTGAGTTGCCTAAAGAATATCAAAACATACACAACATTCAAGAAAGTGCTCAGATGTTGAGTCCATTGCTCTGTTCATTTTTAGTTCATTATCCCTTGAATTTGGATGCTGACTGTTTTGTTGTATCCAAGGCAAATGGTCAACACTGTTTGGGGGTTTTTTACTTAACTAAAATAATAATAAAAATATTATTTCCTGAAGTAATAGCTTTGTTATGGAGGATTAAGTCCATACTCACTTTCTAGGCTTCAGTCCTCGATACTTCCCTGTGTGTTTTTTTCTTGAGGGGAGTAAATAATCCTTCATAATGCTCTCTACTGAGGTTGCTGCTGCTTTGAGATAATGAGTGTAAATAGTGTGTAATCCCTTGATCTTCATCAGAAGTTCTTTGTGAGTGCTCTGAAAGCAGCACTGACTGCAGCAAGTATGGTGATAGCTGCAGTTACCTTCATGTATTAAATTCTGTGACACCTGACAAATCATAGCTGACATGTCTGACATTGTTCAAAATGAAAATATTTATTGTGTTTTCACTAAGAGCATGCAAAGAAGTTTAGGCATGGGATATGCTCGTTAGAATTCCTTGGTAAACACGGGTTAATGGTCTTAATTTCCCACTGACTGTGAAGCAAAATGACAAATGAGACTGTAAATTGGGATAGGGGTTTGCTCCATTTTAGTTTTATTTCCAATGTTACCCAAGCAGCTGTTAGAGGACACATTTGATAGGAAAAGTTGTCTATGGGACTGACAACTTCATTAAGCCATGGCACAGCTTTATGTGAACTATTATTTACCCTTCTTTCTGTATCTGTTTTAGCAGAGGGTTGTAATGATTATTGCTTTTAGCCAAGTTAATTGATGTAAGGTTTTATTGTAAACAGCTTTTTTCCCTGCCCACTTGGACCTGTTCCACTGTGCAAATTATTATTATTAATTGTTATTATTACATGACAACAAACTACATAACCTAATTTTGGGAGAAATGCTAATCCATTTGAGTCCTCTCCAGGTTCAGTCTTTGCCATTGAGCAGGGTTTGGATATATACCCTAAATGATCTAGGGTTTTGTTTGTGGCTTGAACTTTTCTTCTGGATTTGAGATGTTTTCTGAATTCACTATTAAATTTTTCTCTACATACTTTTGAGGTGAAGCAAGGAAAAACCCCGTGTTTCGAGCTTGGTTTTTTAATTCTAGATGAAGTATTAATATTGAGATTACCCATTAGTTGCTCCTATGCCCGTCCCACCACTGGATTGCTGTTTGAAATTTATTCTACCCATTATTCTGTTACAGTCACATCTAGAATTGTGAGAATGGGATTTATACAAGGATACAGAAGCTGTGTAGTTCATTTACACCTTTTTATTTAGGATGAGGGAAGGGACAAAAGGAGAAATGTTAAAATGCTGAATTTCAGGGCAGGGAGACTTCTCTAGTGGTAGACACAATAAATATGTTTATTTAAGGGCAAAAAGCAACCAAGAGGACACGCATGCCTGATGCCAAAGAACAGCCAGTGTGCCTAACACTGGGGAAACTGTTTCAGAGCAGTTCATCCATGGGAAAATATGACCCTCATAATATCACCACGGTCAGTGAAACCTGGGGTGATTTGCTGAGTAAGGGCTTCACTGGGCAAATGAAAGATGCCTGTGGTGGGATACTGTCCTGGGACTTGTTTTATGTAAGACTGTAGAATTAAAAATACAGGGATGAATTTATGATTGGCAGCTTTTCTCTTTTGTATCTCTTGCAAAATCCTACTGAATATCTAGAAACAAAAAACAAATCCATAGAGAAATAGGGATTTTTATATATGTGCTGAATAAAAGGATCATTGGGGAAATAACTCCTCAGTAATTCTAAAATTAATCTTGTGTTAATTAAGACTTCTAAATTTGCCTTGAAGAAATTTGGCTGGAGCAAAATGTAGTTAGGACAAGTTATGGAGTCTTTGCAAGCAACGAAAGGAAAATCTTTATTTTTGTTAAAGAAGAAAGATCTTTTCATGGAAAAACTTGTGATGGGAAGCTTAGATTAGAGAAGTTACATAAATGGCCTTTTGCATGTGATACAGAGGATGCAGCTGAATAGAAACAATAATAAACCTTGCAGAGTCCATTGTAGTGTTGTGAAGGGTGGTGCAGATTTGTTTTGTGGTTCTTTGCTGTGACCTGCAGCCAGTTCAGATATATTAGAACATGAGAGAAGAACATGAGTTTCTGGTCTCTTCCATGACATGGAAGAAATCCAGAATTCCATGGCAAAGAATCCAAATCTAAAGGAAACAAATGAAAAACCTTAGCATCTGCAAAGACCAGGATTTCACTCAAGGGAACTGTGTGAAAGTGCACTATTGTCTATTGTGAAAGTTAGGGATGGCTACACTGAATAATGAAAGCCTTGCAATTTTAATCTACTTTAATAATTCAATATGTTTAGCTGCCTGTAATTCAGAGTGAGCCCAGAAATGTAAGGGTGTATTTAGTCTGTACTGCACTTCAACCAACAGATAAAGCATTGGCATTATCAGTTGTACAAGGTGGATTTTTGTCAGTGCTTGCACAGTTCTTCCAAGTTGTGGCAGCACAGAAGTTTGGAGTGACCCGAGGTTGTTTTCCACACTGATGTGATGACCCTCCCACCTTGCTCATTAGTGTAAATGAGTGTATGTTGGAGCACAAGGACTGTTTTAAAGGTGCTGTGAGGGTGGCAGAGTCCAGCCCAGCAGGCACAGGGCAGGAAGTCAGGAGGCTCTTGCCTTTCCAAATGAACCATCGTGGTGGCAGGGCTGTGGAGGTCAAGTAGCACCAGACTTTCCAAGGATTTATGTTTAAATCAACAGATTACCCCTGTGTTTGCATGATCACTATGGGAAAGAGGGCTGGAATCTGGCTTGGAATAACTAGTGCTGCTGTGAATGATTTTCACACAGTCAGTGGGAGAATTCACATGGGGAAGTAAAGCTTTTTCCAGAATTTGGCCCATAATTGGATTAATAAACATTTTAGCATGTTCTTTGCAACAGTTTGGATACTAAGCACATGTCTGTGTATTCAAATCTCAGGGATATTGGAGTATTTTCCTCTCTTTTGAGTAGCACTGGTGTGAATATATGATGTCTGCTCATTTTAACAGAGGTGGTTTGGGGCTTAGATTAGAACTGAATGAAAGATCTGACCTGTACTCTTCCACTTTTTATTTCATTGTTCTAAGAAAACTTTCTCAAACAAAAAAGTTCTTGCAGTGGTAAAAATTCAAGTATTTTCTTTTAGGAGGCTGCCTCAATTACTGCCCATTAACTCTGTTATCACTAAGACCTGCTGCTAAATTCTTTTGAGACACTTCCACTTGTACAGAAGTTTCCTTGCTCTACTTTATCAGGAAAAGGTCTTGGCTTTAAACCAACAGGGCCATTTGGATTTAAAGTTTGACAGGTTTCAAAAAACCCCAGTTGGAAATACATAAAACATAAAAAAAGATTATGTTGTATTTTTGAATAGCACTTTTCCTCCAGCTGAAGTGGGGGAGTCAGAGTAAATTCCCATGCTGCAGCTTCAGGGATGGAAATCATAAAGTGTCCTGGAAAAACTCTGCTGTGGCATTAAAATGAAAAGGATTGGGAAGTATTTTTGCCACATTGGACTAAGGGCTGATGTGAAATGATGGTACCATGAGACAGTTGCCAAGTTATCTTGCCGTTAAGAAAGATTTTTTTGAGACATTGGTATGAGCCCACTGATAAGGTATCACAAAATAAATATCATCTCCACCCTTTGCATCAGCAGCTCTGGATCAGTGGATTGAGAGAATGTAGTAAGTGGAGGCTGGTGATCTGCAAGGGAAAGGTGAGTTGGGGGCAGAATGTTCTCTGATAAAAGAGGTGGGAAAGAAAATCATGGGAAGGTGTTGTTGTGCCCTTTAGATGCTGGAGTTGAAAGAGCTGCAATGTGTGAAGGCTCCCACTAGGAAATGGGTGTTTACACCTCTGCAGGGCTGGGAAGCTGCACGGATAGGATGGCTTCCTTTTGACGGGAAAAAGGCTGGGAAGGGAGTTTCTATTTTAGACAAGGAACAGCTGTTCTTCACAGACCAAAAAAAGGTGGGGAAGAAAACACAAAGTCATAGGATGTGTTGTAGTTTCCCTCCAGGTTTTTGTCATGAATCATATAGAATTTTCTTCTAATTTTTTAAGCAAAAAGAATGAAGCAATATCACATTAACCCGAGCAGCTTAACTGACACATCCATTTGTTCATTTGGAGAGTTTCTTTGTCATCCTTCTGTGTGCAAACAGATTGACATTGTTTTAATGCTGAGTGTTTTCTTTGCTAATCTGGGTGAGATTGATGCATGAAATGCAGAGCTTTTTAGCCAAGTGCTCTTAAGAGAGAGAACCATGGTCCATGAATAATAAATTTTAGGCAAGACTAAAGAAATAAGATACTGTTCTATCGTGGGCCAAAAGATTTGTCCACTTGGAGCAACAGCTGTAAACATAGTGTGGCTTCATTTGCAGATTTAGGAGATTTAAATTACACGATTTATGCCTGGGAATTTTGGAGCCATGGTATTTATATCTACCTTCCCCTCCTCCTCAGCAAAATCCTACCTTTTATCTTTGGAATTTTAAAATTATGACTTCCTAATAATGTTATAGAATTCAAAGGACAAAATCTTGGCCTTGAAGAGCAGTTGTCTAGAAAATAAATATGAAGACTAACTAAATAGTCTGTGAAACATTGTTGAAAGTATTCTCTTTTAGTCCATGCCTGAGGCAGTCACTGCTGTGTCTCCGTGGGCTGCAGGCTTGGTGTCCAGGGTAGCAATAATTGCTCAGGTTTGTCTATAAATTACAGAAGAACATTTTGGTAGTCTTTCCATCAGAGCCACTGGGTGCTGCACTCTTAGCTTGGTCCTTGCTTTGGATCCAGACAAATTCTGTCATATTGGCCTTTGCTTACGTGCGTGTTCTGTGTGCCTTTTTCTTTTCATGCTGGGAATTTTGGGATAATCAAATTTAATATCCAATTAAAGGGCATTTTGTGGCCCTTTTAAAGTTTTTCCTAGGGTGCCCACTAGAGAAGGTATCATTGCTTTTCTAAATTGTTGAAATAAGAAATTCTAAATCCTTTCTATTATGGTTTATTAGGGTCTCTGTGGTTTTGGTTAATTGTCACAGTCTCATTTACTGTAGGTGGAGGAATTTTAATGTATAGAGCAGGACGGTTTATTAAATCAAAAGTATTTTATGGGAAGTTGTTCTGAGTTGAAGGAAGTAGTGTAAAATATGCTCTTGGGGGCCCAGCTTCTCATATATGAAGCCGAGGAAGAATATCTATCAACTAAGAGCAGAAATTCTGGGTCACAAACCAGGATTTCCACTAGTCTTTAGGGCTGCTCGTGTACCAGAACTACTGATTTTTCAGCATTGCCTTCAAGAGCAGAGCTGAGCTACACAGATGGTCTCAATGCAATGCCTTGCACATGGAGTTGCCCCGTGTGATCCAAAGGCAGGATCCAACCCCAGTCAGGCAGAGGACCACAAGAGTTTCCTTGAAATGAGTCCTGCAGCTCAGTGGTGGTGCCTATGGAAAGGGGCCTGGGGGAGGTGGGGTGTGTCATCAGACCCCACTGGCAGGACCTTGGCAGTGAACACCTTGGCTGTGCTTGGCCATTGCAGGTTTCCAAGTCAGATGCTTGTGATGGGAAGAACTTTGTTTTATCTGGCTTTTGGAGGGCAGGGTGGAAGGAAGGAAGAAAATAATTTACTTTTTGGCTTTCTGCTTAAGTTGAGGATGTCAGGGGGTTTTAACTGAGAGTGGGGAAATCCCCAATGTGGGTGCACGTGGTCCCACTTGACCTGTTTTTCCTAATGCACTTAAAAGGAGGTTGTGTTTGTTTTTAATGCATCCCTTCAGAATAAAGGAAAAATGAGTTTTCTTGTGACAACTTGATCACTGAAGTGCACTCTTCTACCACAGTGGCTTTTCAAGGAGAGTGCAGGTGTGCCCTACATCTCCAGGCAGAGCACTCTGTATTTTCTTTTATTTCTAAAGGATTAATTATTCCTGCCTGCTCATTTGTTCTCATATTTCCCCTCACATTGTTTTTCCTTTATAACTATGTAGATATTTACAAAGCCTTCCTTGCTGTCCTCTGTGAACACCTCTGGGTGAGCCTGCAATTTTATCCTAGAGACTTCCTAAGAAGTAGCAAAAAGTTACAGGAGAGATACGATTCCCTTAAGTTGTGTGGGAAATGTGTGTGTCCAACCTTGGAAGGGAGAGCTGTTCTCTGATCCCAGCCCAGTGCCTACTGCAGTAAAATATCTTTCTGTTCCACAGTGTGTGTCGTTTCTTGATAGTTTTCTACTTGGTAGCTGATGTCATCTGCTTTTTTCCTCCTCAATTATGCTTTTAGCACAGAAAATAGTTGCAGGGAGCAAGAGATGAAAAGCTTCTGAGAATTCCCATGGATTCTCTTCTACTTGAGGCAAGTAAAGATCCCTCTGACATTACTGGAATTTTCTTGCCTGCTGCTATTGAGAAGTCCTGATGACTGTGTGCAAAGAAATAGAAAGGGTGCATTTTAGTAATGGGAATTTTAACAGTACAGTCTGACTTGAGAGTCAGAGACACGATCTCATTTGGGGCCCAATCCTGCTGTCATTACAATTCAGAGGGGTAAGATCAAGGCTTGAGCTGGTGATTTAGTGACAACAGCCCTCACAGAAAACCTTTAAAGGGACTCTTTGTGTTCGACAGGCCCTGGCAAATTGAGTTCCAATTGTAAGTCCAGAGGGAAGGCAGAGTCGGTGAAGTTGCCAGTCTGTAATAAACCCAAGGACAGAATGTAAGGAAACTTCACAGAAACCTGTGAGATGCAGTAAAAAGTTAAAAAAAGATATAATTGTGTTGAAGATGATGTTTCAGATACATCTCAGATACAAATTGGGCATATTGAGGCACCTGGAAGGCCTGATCCTAATCCTGCAGTGGTTTGATTTTAATCCACTGCTGGCACATATGATGTGCCTATGGGAGCAACCAGGATGGCATTTTTCACTTTTCCATAGGTAGGAACACTGCTGTGGGGAAAACAGGCCCACACAGATTTCTGATAGGATGAGCTGGTCAGGGAAACAAGTTTGCCTTACTTGGTTTTGAAGCTGGAGCCAATCACTGATTTCACTGGCAGGTGAAAACTAAAGGCTGTGGCTTTCCTTTTTTCCCTTTTCTTTGAATTTGTATGTAGATGGTTTCAAAAGTCTCATCCCTATAATCTAAATTGGAGCCTCAGACTGTTATAATGAGAACACTGAATTCCTTTCATACACCTTGCAAAAAAGAATGTCTTATTTACAATTTGGCTGCTTTGTGCTGAAAGTTCACATCTAAAATCTGAAAACCTTGTGTTTACTATCATCTGCCTTTTGCATTTTCCTTCCCTGTTTTCTTGCAGACAGCACTGATAAATTTCAAGCAAGAGAGGAAACATAAAACCACATAACTTAAAAAAAACCAATGCCAAACAAAAACACTGAGGCAATTAAAATATGCAAATGAATCTCTAATTACTTTGTTCACAGACAGTTAGAATTGAGTAGTAATGTCCATTAAATCAGTTTGGGAATTTTGGCCCTGTATATTAGAGACACATCAGTGTGAGGACTTGTGCTGAAATCAGTCTCACTGCAGACACAGCAGCCAGGGCTCCATCCATCCTCTGGAAATTGTCATCCTGTGTGCTAAGTTTTTATGTAAATTTGGCTTGAATTGTTAATCAAATGAGATACTCACCAGCTGCTTCTCTTCATGGTATAATCAGCAGCTTTTAAAGGGAATTCCACAAAAGAGAAAGGCCAAAACTATAATTATCTCATAGAAGTAGAATTTTTCTCTTGTGAGAATAGATTTTTTTTCAATTGAAAACGAATGCATTTGCAAACATAATTATTGTAATTCGTGTGAAGTGAATTTACAGTTACATACTCAGCTGTACCTGTCACTGCCTTTTTATTCTGTTCCAAGGTCTCTAATGAATTTTGAGATATGTTTTATGAGAAAAAAAATTCTCAGCACAGATGGAAAATTTAAAATTAGCTGCCGGAGTTGGGCATCTCTAGTTGAAGTTGCACTGAATTTTCTTCTGGTTCTTAGAAGTGAGCGATTTACAATTGTAATTGAAACCCCCAGGTAAAACTACAAAACAGGGGAGTGGCAAGGATATTTAGCAGCAGGAAGGTTTTCCTGTATTATTTTGGGCTCTGTGTATGTGAGTGCACATTTTGTATGAAATATTCTGATAATAGACATGGGCTTCTCTGGGTTCTGTGCTGGAGCTTCCCTTGTGCTGTAACTCTGCTTATCTGTCACTCTGTGGAAAAAATGTAGATATTTGTCACTTCTTCTGTTTTGAAGTTCATCCTCTGCTGCTGTTTTGTTGTGGTTTTCTTCCCTTTTGAATGTGTTATTCTCCAGCTTGTGCCTTGTGTCCTGGCAGCTCTTTGTGCCATTCTCCCCCTGTGCCATTTCCAGGCTTCCCCTGTTTCTGCACTGGTGGGACACTCATCTGCACCATGTCTGCTCCTTTGATTTATTTTTTTTGTTTGTGCTAAGAATCATTGAATCACAGAATATCTTGGGTTAGAAAGCACCTTAAACCTCATCTAATTCCAACCCCCTGCCATGGACAGGGACACCTTCCACTAGACCAGTTTGCTCAGAGCCCCAACCAGCCTGGCCTGGAACACTTCCAGGGATGAGGAAGACACTAACTGAGGGATAATGAATATTTTGGCTTCTTGAAAAGAGACATAAATAAGCTTGGGTGTTTTACAGCCTTATTTCTTAATTGAAATCAGTGAATTTTCCAGGAAGATGATCAGGCATTGAACAATGGTATTTTGGTCCATCATTAGGAATCTTACACATTCTAATAATGAGGGAGTGTAATTTCTTTTTATTTGTTGAAAAATTCTTTTTTCATGGAACAAAACACTAAGATCTGAAAAAAGAAACAAAGCAAACAACATGCCCCATACCCACAAACCCTCACATCTCAAAAAAGTCTGTATGGTAATTTTTGCCTTCTTGGACTGTTTGCTTTGCAGATTTGTTTTCAAAATATAAATTATCTCATAGGCTGAAAAATAAAAAAAGACAAATATTTTCAATTTAGGCCACTTAAAACCAGTAATTTTAATTTCTTGCTTTTAATGAGATGAAAAGTGGTACTTGCCAAATAAACCTTTTGAAAAATTAATATTTAAAAGGGAAATATTTATTCTCAGTGTCAATAGGTTTTGCTGGATCAGAGAGGTATTTTTACATAGTATGTGATGGATGTAAAATACCATAAAAGATTGTGTGCTATTTATCTTGGGGAAAATGAAAAAATATCCAATATCTAGCTATGCAGAAATAGTGGTAAATTATAAAAACATCTTAAAGACTAGCAAATCATAGGTACTGTATAATTTTTTGTAAGGAAAAGATCACTTGTTTTATAAACTGTGCAAAGCTTTTCATAGTTGTGACACAGCTACTGACAGTAGATTTCTTGCCTTTGCTCTATGAGACTTCCAGCATGGAAAGTCAGGTTTTCCATGATTTTTTAAAAAAACCTGAGAAAGTTTCATCAGAGGATGATGGAAAATACAGTTTGCTACTTTTTCTCTGAACGTATCACCATAAGAAATCTATTCAGATAAATATGAATGAAACTTGCAGGCAAGGAGTATTTTCAGACAAATTCTTCAACATTATTTTGCTGAAAAATTAATCTATCTTAGAATTGTTTTCAGTAGTGATAGTTTAATCCAATTTTCCTGGGGGTTCTTTAGATCTGTTTCTCCTAACCAGTGCTATCCAGAAGTGCTTCCTATTGAATTGCTGAAAAATGTGTTTTTAAAAATGCTAGGAGCAATTGAAGCAGGAAGAATTTTTCTCTTCATTCTTGGAAACCCTTACTGGTCATGTCAAAGAAGTTTATTTTTCCTGAACCTAATGATTAACAATAAACCTATAGAAACAGCAAGTCCTACCTAAGGGGTCGACAATTAGTGAACTGCACATAGGCTTGGACAGATGGAAGCAGTTACAGGGGCAGCAGAAACTGAACTTAAAGGTTGTACTTCCAAAAAGACTGCGAGATATAAAATGCTCCACCTATAAAATAGGTAGTAAAATATTTACAGAATTCCACAAGTTTCATTCAAATCTTAATATAATAATAAAAAAAAAGGGTGTAGGGGGAAATAAAACCTGCCTCTTGCAAAACTTGCTGCTGATAGCAAGGAAGGGAACTCCATTTTCCTTTGCATTTCCAGAAGGGAATGTGCTCTGAGTCACAGGGTGCTGTAAGGCAAATCTTCTGGAACAAAGAGTGTTCCTGACACCAGTGAGAGCAGTTGCCAAGGGAAAAGACTACACAAAGACTCACCTGGATCCATTGTGCAGTATAATGTCAAAACAACCTTTATGCATTCACTTGCTATCAAAAAAAAATGAAGTCTAAAAGAGAAGAATGTCTTAAAGCCTGTGGAAATGTAACCAGTGAGCTAACACTGAGTAATCCCACTGCCTCTGCCAAACTAAGCATTTCCTATCTGATAGATTAAATTCTAAAAGATAAATGCTAAACACCAAGTGGAGCAGCCTAAAAATATCAGGCACTGATTTGAACAAAACACTCAGTTGTTTGTTCATACCTGCAAAGGGATGTTTTTCAAAGGCAAGTGTTCTAGGAACACCAGTCCCTTCCTTACAATGAAATCCCTCATTATAAGTGACCTGCATTCCCTCTTGCACACATGCACAGTGAGGTTTATCACAGGATACACAGTATGTGTGTGCAGGTCGTTCCTGAAGGTATATTTTGGAGTGGACTATGTTTTTGTCTGTTCAGGTGGAAAAGCCTGAAGGATCAGGACACCAAGTGAAAGCCATTGTGGCTGTCTTGTAGCTTTCTGAGTTCAGCATCACTGTTAATTGAGGATTTTAATTAGAGTAACACAGGTGTGTGTGAAGGGGTGGCCAGCAGGAAAGTTCCCTTGCAGGCTGTGACATAATCCCGGGCACTTTTAGCCCTTCTGGTGTGTCAGACAGTGTTTTCAAAGCAGGATGGGCTATGGGGTGATCCCAGCTGGAACGATTCCAAAGCAGTGCTGATGTTAGTGCTTCTCGCCACCTCCCTCAAGTCTTGCCATGAGATTTAACAAAGTTCTCCTCTTTTGGAGAAGAGAAGGTTGTGTGGAGACATAGCAGCCTTCCAGTATCTGAAGGGGTCCTACAAAAAAGATGGAGAGGGACTGGTCAGCAGGAACTGTAGTGACAGGATAAGGGGGAATGGTTTCCAACTGGGACAGTAGGTTTACATCAGATGTTAGGATGGAATTTTTCACTGTGAGGATGGTAAGGCTGGAAGAGGCTGCTCAGAGAAGCTGGGGATGCCCCATCCCTGGAAGTGTTCAACACCAGGTTGGATGGAGCTCTGAGCAACCTGGTCTAATGGGAGATGTCCCTGCACATGATGGGGGTTGGAACTGAGTGATATTTAAGGTCCTTTCCAGCTTCTAAATTTCATGGCTCTAAATAGAATGAGAAATTAAAATGTAGTCCTAAGGGCAAAGTGAAATCATAAGCAGAACTATCTCCTTAAATCTGAGAGTTTACCTTGATTTTCAAATTTATTAGGGTTTGAAAATACAAGATGCTGAAACCCAGACTCACAGGGTGTTTGGATACCTACTTCTACCTCAGATCAACAGGGGTGAATCTGAGAACCTTGTTATGAATGAGTTCTCTCAAGGAATCCATTGAAAAGCTACTGGTTCCCTTCAACTCAATTCTTTTACATCAGAAGTAGCAACAGGATGGAACAATAATAAAAAAAAAAGATTCCATGAGATCCTACAATGTTTAGTTGTGTTTCTAAGGTGTTGTACCAAGCTGTGTTCAGGGAATGCCCACTGTTTCTCCAGGCAGATGAATAACAGCTCCAGTCAAACCAAATCATGTCTCTTTTGTTTCCTGTGGCCACCACCCTGTGCCCCAAGTGAGTGACTGTGCACTGAGCTGAGCAGCACAGGGGTCCAGGCCAGTCCACTCCGAGGTCCAGTCCCACACTCAATGGGAGTGTTGTCTCTTTAGGAACTGCACAATCTGGCCTGTCTCCAAGTTTTTACAGGTCAAATAACATAAGGGAATATTTTAGTCTGAACCACTTCCTGAATTCCCGATGAAGAATGTAGAGTCAAAATGTAATGAATGGTGGCTGCATTCTACTCTAAACAATAGCTGCTATTTACCAAACAGTGTGGAGGGTGTAAATTAAATGTGAGATTTCCCCTCAGTCTTTTGACTTCTTAGAAACTTTTCCTTCTTAACACTTGGGATTTGGACTGACTACAGAATTTCCTAGAAATGCATATGGATACAGTAGTGAAAGATTTTAGAGATGTTTGTTAGACTTCCTTGCAAATCAGATTTTTGTATAATTGAATACCACACAGAGGGCATGTGCTGAGATAACCCATTGTCTTCTGCTCAAAAATAGTATTTTGAGCTTAAAGCCAACACTCCATCACAGTTTGTTTTCATGTTGTTGTAAACACCTTTGAAATCATTGCTTCACCAGTGGTTTTTTTCCTCACTGGAAAAACAAGTAGTGTGAAAGCACTTGCATTTGGGTGGAAGTCCACTACATCTCCATGGCATCAAACCCGTGTTTAAAATCTTAGCTTACAACACTGTAAACATGGTATTGTGATATCCATTTTATGAAAGTAATGAGGGAGTGCCCGAAGTACCTCATAGAAAGATTTGTGTGATCCCCTTCACTGCAAGATGGTATCAAGACTGGAGATGCTCTGTACATTTATACTGTACACTGGTATAAATTTACGAATTAGTGGAAATGACTATACAGACCTTTCTGTGGAGTGAACAGGCAGAGCTTCAGGCCAGCTTTGCACAAGTCATTAAATAAAAGGTTAACTACTTCTTGTGTGTTTCACGATATTACACAAAAGTGTGTAAGTCCCAGGTTAACTGTTGCTTCATTTCAAGAAATGAATAACTATTGCATTAAAGGGGGACTGGTGCACTTGAAGGTGAGCATGTGTTTAAGTACCTTGCCAAATCAGAAACATAGTCATTAATTTTAGCTGCCAAACTATTTTTGTGGTTTTGGACTGCATATTGGAATACCCTGGGAGATCAGATATCAGTATCCCATGGGAACAAATGAATACATAGGAATATCAATATCTTCTTGGACTTAACACAGGGGAAAAAAATGAGCTGTAGATCCAACATCTTAGATCACTGTAAAGGGCTCTGGAACAAAAAACATGCAGGAGACATGCTTTGCCTGTAATGGTATAAAGCTTACACTATCCATAACATTTGTGCAACAAGTTCAATTCAATTGGTATGCACTAATATGGAGTTTATCCCTGGAAATGTTCAAGGCAAGGTTGGATGGGGCTCTGAGCAGTCTGGTCTAGTGAGAGGTGTCCCTGCCCATGGCAAGGGTTGGAATGAGATGAGCTTTAAGTTCCTCCTGACCCAAACCATTCTATGATTCTAAGGTGAGTCAGATAATATTAATTTTTTTCTTGCTATGTTTTCTCAGTAGCGATTAATTCATTTTACCAAGTCTTAAGGTTTTATCATCAAATCAGGAGGTGCAATCTTTGCTAGAGAGGGCTGGGACCTTCTCTTAGTTTTTGCATTTGCCTTTTGGCAGTCCTGTGGGCTGTGCTCCCCAGAGCCATTATTCACAAGGCCAGTCCCCCTGGCCTCAGTGAAGTAGCTTATGGTAAGAAATGCTCTGCACCATGTGGGTGTCCCATGACATCAAGGCTGTCAGAGTTATTCAGGGCAACAAAGGGGAGAAGAAGCTGCAGTGAGGAGTTGGGTCTTTAAAAGAAATTCTTTTGTCTTTTCACATTTTACATTTGGAGATGCTGAAGTCTCCAGCACTGCTGCTGTATAGACATGGCTACTCAGGGCTGTTTCCAGGCTGTTTGGTTTGCTCTGCATCCAAATCTTGCTGGGGGCTGAGGGACCAGTGTAGAAGGAGTGTAATCAATGCTCTGTGGTTGTGGAGGCACCCTGTGAGTGATGCAGCTGAACTACTTGTGGTCAGCACAGGCACATGTGTCCATGAAAAGCCATTTTTTGGGGTTCAGCACCAGTATTTGTATACATACAGAGTGCACAATTTCATGTGTATAAAGCTAGTTTATAAATATGTGCTGCTACTTCCAGACTGGAGCACAAGTTTTTTCGGTGTAGCTTGGCTTTGAACTGTAATTTGATTTTTGTAAGGCAGGTTTCCAGTTGGACTAGGCTGCTTCAAAAGATCAGTGCATTGTTGCTGAGCTGCCCAGAAAATATTTTGATTTCTGTATTGAAAGGTTAAAGAGCAAATTAAAAGAACAATTTTAATTGGAAAGTTAAAAGTCATGACTCTCTCTTTCAATTTGCAACAACTAAATGCATTTTCAGTGGGAAGTGCCAAACCTCCTTAAAGTTTGGAGGGAAAGCACTTGAAGCAAAGAGAGAACATAAGAATAGCAAACTTGTCTAAACAAAAGATGCATCATTTCTCTGGGAGACAATCAGACTCCTTCTGCAGTGTGTAGCAAAAGAAAAAATAAAAATATCAGTTTGAAATGCCAATTCTGTAAGAAATGAAAGTTTAGGAAGAATTTTGAAGCAGTTTAGTAACAGTTGCAGATCCTGCTAATCCCCAGACATGCAAAGGCATCTTGGACTACATACCAAGTAGAGTAATTAAAGAGCTGTTATATGGTGTCTAAGTATCCCAAATTTATGGACCTCTCTCATGTTTTTTTGATCTTTCATCCCTTTTTCCTCAATGATGGACAGGTAGGGCCTGAGCATCTCCCTCAATCATGTATTTCAGACTATGCCAACTAGGTCAGGCTTTTATTAACACTTGCCATGAGAGGAGAGGTGTGGTTTATCTATAGAATGTTGTCCAAGAAGCTCCTGTGCTTCTCTCTGACAACTTTCCCTAAAATGCATTCAGAATGACAATGCTGATAAATCCAACTATGATGTAAAAAAAAATCTAGGATTTTGATGGCTAATCTGGAAAATTGCATCTCTTTTAGAGAACAAAGAAATTTATGGACTTCAAATGGGATTCTCAAGATGGATTTTTTTTTTCTCAATACTTTTGATGAAATTGGTTTGCATGTAGATCTTGTGTTTAATATTTTGGGGTTAGACTGCAGCCTTCCTGTAAAGCCATGATCTGGGTGTAGGCATCCAGAGAGCTGGTAGGAAACTTTGGGATACCATATTGGTGCACAAACATTGGGCAGGCACAGATATGTGCTGATTTGTCTGACATAATAGACATGGTAGATGATTTGTCTGACATAGATGAAGTTATAGGGAACATATGAGCATGAAAGGGAAAGTTATTCTGCCTTCATATGATTCTTTTAATGTGCAGTCAGCTAAATATGTAATAGAACACCCAACTTTGAAAGTTGTTTGTTTTCTTTTCCTCCTCATATTAGACTTCATCTGCTTGTGCAGCTAATTCTTTTGGCAGCAATCTCCCCCCCCCTAAATTTTATAGGTCATTTGATGCAGATTTGCTACATCAGAGACGCATAACAACGTGAAAAAACTGTTTTATAACTATTTTCTTACTTAGAGATATTTTTTGCTTTGTTCTCATGCAGAAGATTGCAAACAGAGACTTTATTCTGAACGGTGGCAGATCTATATTGGCACAGTCTCCATGCCAATTTTGTCTGCTGAGCTCAGCTCACTTTTCTGAAGTGTCCATCAAACAATTTCTCCAAAGAACAGAATATTCAATATATACAATATTGTTCAAGATCTTTGATGCCTAATCAGCACAAGTAGCTCTAAACCATTTTTATGATATTGCCTTCTAAGCTTCTAGTTCATTGTAGCAATGGTTTCAATTAATCTGCAGTTATCCATTAACATGTCATGTGTCTCTGATTAAATATAAGCTTGGTTTTCTTCTCTCAGGACTGTAGTTCATTGTCCCATCAATACATTGGTATCGTGTGGGTTATGGTATGTGAGCAGGGCTTCAAATGTGCTGGATTGTCAGTATTTACTCCTAAGCTCACTGTAGCTGGATCAGGGTTTTGCTTGAGTGTTTTCCTCGTGTTCTCAAGGACACCCAGGATCAGTCCTGGTGCTGGGACTGGAGGAACAGTGACCTGTGTCCTGCTGTCCCTTTGGTGTCCCCTCCGTGGCACTGGTGAAAGATGAAGCACTTAAATATTCACAGTGCTCCATTGGCTTTGTATAGTCCCAGCTGTAAAGGAGGACAAGACTTCCCTCAGTGACTGGGGAGACCAACTCATCCTGCTGCACCACGTGGGAAATGGAACATTGCTCTGATGTCCTTGGAGGAGGGGGACAAAGCAGTACCTGTAACAACACAGGAACTGGGTGTGCTTGTGCATAAGGTTCCATGCCTCCAGATGCTGTTACTTTGGATCATTTTGCAGCCAAGATGTGCCTTCAATTAATTCAAACTTCCTATTTGAGCCTTCTTCGAGTACTTGTAACCAACTCTTAACTTGGAATGAAAAACCGTGTGTCTCACATGTCTGCTGAACCTGCAGATGACATGTCTGGAGGCCTGGAGGCATAATGATAGAACATTGCAAAGGTATTGCTCTGGTTTTAGGTTTGCTCAGGGTTTCCCTTAATGGTTTTCTGACACTTTTTTAGGGATGCATTAGAAAGATTCATGCTTTTCCACAGAGAGATTTAATTATTAGAGCAATAATAGCACTGTATTTCCTCCTTCCACAAAACACCATTCAATAAAGGAAATGGCTCTCTTAGTCTGCTGGCATCAACATTCATTCCTTCCTCCCTATTTTATTCCAGAACAACAGTATTTCTGCAAAATTCTGTTGCTCTGCCGAAGCTTAGCCTAAAACCTGTTAGTGACCAGTGATATCTGTTTGGACACACGAGTTTCCAGAGATATTTGAAGATTTGTGTTAATGGTCAGTGCCATTATACACTTAAAATATTTAGAAAAAAAGAAATAATCTTGCTTCAAATGACACTCGGAGGTTGTCCTGGCTTAGGTTTATTTGCAGTGTAGCATTGCATGTGTTGTAACCTTTCTGCTCTAGACTTGGTACTGCTCTGCCTCTAGATCCTTGTGGGAATGCATCAATCAGCCTTGTCCAACAGTTCTCTGCATCAGCCCCAAAATATCACTGCCACCAAACTCATCTTGCTGCCTTCCTGTAATCCTTATAACTCAGCTGTTCCTATTCCATGTTGTCAAGATCTTTGAGCTTTATCCTTGGCACACTGCCCTGTAGAATTGGAAATATACTGATCTTATATTCCAGCCTTTACAAATTAGAAACAGATTATAATGTGGGCAGTTTTTTCTAGCAAGTACACAAAGGTATTTTTGACAGTGAGCTGTGTGGAAGGTAGAAGAGCAGTAATGTGACTATATGAGTGTCTTCTTTAAACACAAAAAAAGGGTACAGAGACCAAAATGTCACAAGAGTGATGTTCAATCAATCATTAAATCCCATCCTGCTCCTCAGATCAGGAATACTTCTTGTCTTACACAACTGGAAATTGGGAAGCTCATTTAGTCTTCTTCAAAGCCATTTTGGGAACAGGTATTACACCGAATGCTCTATGTTAAGGGTATAAAGTTCTGCAAGTCTGCCCTCAATTATTCCACTTTCCTGTTACCCTCTTTGTTGGACTCAGTGCCAGTCTTTAGATTCATTGAGTCTTTTATACAAATGGTGGCTAACACAGACACAGTTCAGGTCCTGAGTTCTTAAAAGGAATAGTCTATGTAAAATAAAACCCGAATTTAATTGTATAATAAATTATATCCACTCTTAAAAAAGTAGCAGGACTGAGAAACAGAGGATTGTGATTTGAGTCACTGTCTGCTTCCCAGGATCTTGCTTCAGTAAAGAGACAACAAATAGATCTAAACAAGTGGGATTTGGACATAAATTTCTGAACAGTGTCTTCAGAGTAGCCATATATATTTTTTGTGCTTTCACATGAGAAATGTTGCTATAGAGTGTCCAAATGTATGGTATGTACACATCATGTCCATCTGGCAAGGCCTGGTTAGGAAAATCACCTTGATGTACTTGGTTGCACAGCAGCTGATTTTAGTCTGAAAATGACATTTTATACTGACTGAGGGTCTTTAATTGATGAGGGTTGGCCCCAACATGGAAGAGTAAAGCTGGCTCTTGGGTAGGTGTTCTGATATGTGGCAAAAATGAAGAATAATGTTTTATAATCTCACTGGAATTTAAAATCTGGTTAGCTGGAAGCCCAGTATTTTCAGGTCCTTGGATGGCAGCCACTGCAGTTACATAAATGCAAAATATTATTGGAATAGGTAGTAGGTGTCCTTCCTTCCTTAGGAATTGCCCCACTTAAAACCTCAGTTCCTGTCCCATCCCAAAAGTTCTTTTTAATCTTGTTTTTTTAAGCTATGACTCAGTTCCCCTGCCTTCTCCTCTTCTAGGTTGAATCCAAGGTTGTCCAATTCTTTTCCCTACATGGTCTGAAGCAGTGGCTATGATGTATTCTTGTTTACAGTATGCTAAAGCAGAATATTTCGGAGATGTTTACAGGTACTTCCTGCCCCAGAGGAAGAATATAGGATTTCCATCCTCCTCAGCAGCAGTGCTTTGGCCTTACTGGAGCCAAGGAACTCAAGCTGTGTGATCTCTCCCTACCTGTTTCTTTTGCTTGACGCAACGTGGTCGAGTTGTTTGATGTCCAGAGTGAAGGATACAGAAACTCCAGCTTGCTAAATTCACCACTTATTTCCTTTATTATGTTCCCTACTAGGAAGTTGTGAGGATTAACCTTTTTCTTTGCAAGTTAAATGAGGTCCAAGATACACTTGAAATACTTTGCAGCTTTTTCTCCTCCGTATCGGGCAAGCTGGACTCTTAAGGCTGGCTTTTTCCACTTTATGCAAGTTTGGGATAACTAGACATTTTCAAACACTTTTGTATATCATCCTTTAGAGGATCTTTCCTTCACTCTTTTACAGATCAGTACTAGGTGGAAGTAGCACCTTAAAACTACTTGAATGCTCTGTTTGGAGTTTCACCTCGTATTTATTTTCTGCTTAATTTCTTTGCTGAAGAAGGATTCCATCTCCATAATTTCTAGGAAGTTTTTTGAGCCCTTCTCAGATTCTGAGTTACTCTGTCTACTGTGTAGTGCTCTGGGCTCCTATTTCTCACTGTGGGGTTCTCCAGACTGGTGAATGTGGCATTTGACTGATCCTGCCCCACCCATCCAATACTACATCTCAGCCAAGGAGCCCAAGGATGCAAAAAAGCAGGATGTGGCTTTCTAAATACTGACACTGTGTCAAAATGTTCCCTGCTAATGGCAAATATTTTCATTATCGCTGCTGTAATCACTTGCCATCTGTGGCCACACTCATCATTGTGGCAGCTCAAGGCCATTCCTTCCTTAAAAGGAAGGTTTAAACTTCAGGTTAAGAATAACTGACAGGGTAGATTTAGGGAATTGAAGAATCAGTGGATGAGCTGGCTTGTGCATTTTTAATCCCATCCTGCAACAGTGAATGGATCAGTCTGTGAAGTCCAAACCCGTTCCTTTCCTGATGTTTGACATTCTTGTACACATAACAAAGACCAGCTGAAGCTCCAGAAGTATCTCCATGTTCCTCCCCTTGGAGCTGCAGTGCTGCTGCCTTCAGGGTTAATATCTCCCAGGCAAGTCTC
>WEIV01000572.1:346-36347 GCA_013390005.1 Calyptomena viridis | reverse complement strand
ATTAGAACACTAATGCCTGTGTTCTCACTGAAGGAATCATCTCCATTATTCCTTTCATGGGGGAGTGGAATCGGGCTCCTTAATATGAATGCGATTGTAAATATGCTTATTTTGCTTTCCCTTTATTTTTCCAGTGATGTAAAATATAAACAGGAATCTGGTCTGTGGTATCCACCTGAAAGTTAGAAACAAAGTAATTTTTTTAAATTGTAGTCTTATTTGTCTGTCTTGCTACTAAAGGAAGTCTTTGAGAGCTGGCTAACTTCTACTTAATTACCTCCACATAAGTTTCAAATGATTAGGTGGAATCAAATAAAAACTAAAAAATTAATAATAATTAAAAAAATCTTTTCATGTGTTGCTAACTGAAAAGGAAGAAAAAAAACAAGGACTAGTGGCCTCAGGGATCTGGCTTCAAAACCAGTTTCTGATATGTGACACAACCTTTCCTAAGCATGTTTAGCTCTGCTGCTGCTAATAACATCAAAATTGTTTAAATGGGTTTAAGGGCACAAACTCTTGTTGCTACAGAACCAACAGTAAGCAAGCAATTAAAATGCACAACTTTCTTGGGAGAATGGAAAGCATTTCAAGATACAGATGTAAGTCATTCTTCCTAAGTGCAATAGTCCGTGTTTAAAACAGATTTTGCACTTAAAATTCATCAATCTTCCTAATAAAATGAGAGTCGGTTTTGGTATTGGTTGCCCAACATATTCCTTAGGCTTTACTGATAGAAACCAAATGAAAACCAGGCAAAAAAAGAGTCTTTGCTAAAAGTGAGTCCATCTGGGGCTGGGAGGTAACAAGAATACTCTACATAGCAGGGAGAAGCTGAAGGCCAGCCAGGACATCAACAGGTAGATCATGTTTCCACAGCAAATTTCTGAGTCATCAAACCCCTTCCCTCTCCTAGGGAGAAGATTGGACAACAATATCACCACTTGCTGTTCTTTGGAATTACGACTGTAAACTCTGGGGACTGACATGTGTCTGATACATAGGAAGGGAAATATGTACATATCAACATCAGCCTGCTTCCACCTCATCATTTCCTCAAAATGGTTGTTTCCATCCAAGCAATTATTTGACATCTTTTGATTGGAGTGTGGGCACACATAAGTCTTTTCTTCCAAGCTTACATTACATTTCCAGGACACTCTTTATAACCGTGGTCTGGAATTTGTTATCAATATGTACAGGATAAAATTGCACAAAATTCTTTTTTTTTTTTTACACTGACCTTGATCTTTTTTCTCTCTGTTACCCTTGATTGCCTGTTGGTTGTATTCCATTATTTGTGTTGAAATGACAGAAGAGGGAACAACTGCTAGCATTAATACATGAGGTAAAAGTCAGGTTGCAGAGGCTGAGGAGGTAGGAGGGAGGCAATAGTGTTGAAAAGCAGCAAGCTGAAAAAAGACATTACTTTCGTACAGTGCACAATAAATGTGTGTGGTTCTCATTCCCCTCATACTTAAGAGTCCTGAAGTCTGGCAGGGTTCCATTTCTAAGGCTAATGAGAGCATTCACAATTAAAAGGGCAGGGATGAAAGAAGATGATGTTTATAAAGTCACGGTACAAGCCAAATTGGTTTTGGGGCAGCATAAGGTGGAATGTGACTCCCTTTCAATATTTTTTCACAGTTTGTCTCCTCTGGAGTAATTTGCACCTTCCTCTGAAGTGCTTGTGTTGGTCACAGTGTAATCATGCCAGATACAGCACTGGTCCAATCTGGGTTCCTGTAATTGTCTAAATTCTGAGGCTTTGGTTTCAGTTTCAGTGATTTGGAGCAAAGCTGTCATTTTGGTTTCAGAATTAAAGATCATGAATAAATTAATTTGATCTGTCTGCTTGACTTAATTTGTTGGACTGCCTGTAACTAGCCAATTTGGAAAGCAGAGAAATGGCAAATACCCACTGTTTCCTCCCCTTCTGCCCCTTTTAGATTAGTAACTTCATACCAAACAGGCAAATTTATCAAGGGAAGGACAGGATTCTGGTTCTCTCTTGCACACAGAGTTCATTTTACTACATGCACAGCCTACATCCTTCCAGGAAACAATTGTGGAACCTGGAACTATCCTAAGCAAACCAGGAGATCTGGTCGTATTGAACTCTAATACTGAATTTTTCCACTGTAACTCAATTCCACTTTGGCTTGCCAGAAGTTTCAATCTTTGGTTGATTGTTTTCATGTATTATTCTGCAGTGCTCCTGACGGTAGTAAAGAGCAATTTAAGAATATATGAATATAAAAGACCGGAGGATTATAAACCAAGGTAATTTTTGTTCAAAAATTGCATAATACGTTGAGGGATTTGAAACTGTTTTACAGTGACCTCTGCCTTACAACAAATTGATAGAGTGGGAAAGCATTATTTTAAAGAACCACTGCAGTGGTTAGCTGCAGTGTGAAAATAAATGTCTCTTTACTTCATGAGAAAAGCTGATGAATATGCATTAAAAATTTAGTTTAAAGGCTAATTTTTAAAATCCCTCAGTCTGGTAGCCAGTGTGAGGTCAAAATCAGGTTTCCTATCTGCTAGTGCTTGGTCAAAGAAGTACAGGGTGTTAATTTAGCTCGAAGATGTCTGGGTAAATCTGTAGGAAGGAAGTTTGCAGACAGGAAGGAGGGGTGTGGATGGGAAAGGCTTGCCCTGTGCTGGGCTGCATTGAATGCAGTCTCAAATCACAGCACATGGATAAGAAAGAATTTAGAAATTAATGTGCAATCTTGAGAATTAAATTCTCTATCAAGCGACCTTAAAGCCTGGCAGCTGTTCTGGAGCTGATAAGGGGGGGACTGGCTGAAGTGTTCCCATGGAAGGCTCTGGGTCCTGGCTGGCATTGCAACGAGTTACAGAGCATGAATCACAATCTAATTCTGTCAGCCAGTGATAGGGCCTGAGAGGCAGTGGCCTGTGCCTTCCCTGAACAGTATGATTTCTTGAGTTATGGGAATCCTAGAGTCCCTTTTTCTTCAGCCTGGTTTTCCCACACTGCCTCCTTTCCTTTTCATTCCAGAGCATGTAGTGCATAAATACATATGTGCATTAGCTCATGTGTATAGGATATCAAAGAGCACTGGGAAGTGACTTAGCACAAGTGTTATCTGCAGAGTGGAGGCAGCCCAGTGCCACACAAGGTACTGCCCGTGCTTTGGGCACTGGGGCTCCAGCTAGAACAAATTCATGTGCCTTGTGGTGTGGGTGGGCAAATATGTAAAAACCCCATTTGCAAAGACAGTGAGTTAAAGTGAATCTCCTCCCCCTTTTCCTTAGTTTTCCAGTCTACTCAGGTTCAGTGTCATCAGGAAAGCCAGCCCAAGTAAACTTCAGTGTGGTGACAGGGAGTGAAAATGCCGTGGGAGAAATAATTTAGTTTACTTTAACCTCACAGAAACCAAAGTGTATGAAACTGAAAATGTTCAATTTACTCTGCCTGAAGCCAAATGCCAGAGACACATTAAAACATCTGCTTGTGTTTATAACCTGATTGGTTTTGCCAGTGATAAAATGGGTTTTAATATGATAATTTGAGTGCCCAAAGAAGTGGTATTAAATCGTTTGCTATTTTTGCCCCCAGGTCACTAATCATTTGAGTCCTAATCTGAAGCTCCCTGAAGGTAAAGGGTATGTTCTGGCTGTCAGGCTTTGGGTGAGGTACATTTTTTCCTGGGGGCTGTATAAATGTGCTTGAACACATCATTGTCAGCACAGCAGTTCTGCTGAGTGAGGATTCATGCTAAAGAGAATTTCTGGTGAGGTTTCAACACTACTGACTTACCCTGTTTTTAAAATAATCAAAGTACACAAAGCAGAAACCTTGGCATGTTATCTTTACATGAAAGCACCAAATTGGGGAAATTGTAGCTGAAATGCTATTTTAGTTTGCTTCTGAGTTGGATGAGGGTCAGCAATTAATTTGAAAATATCAATACATATGACAAGAAATCTGTACTCACATGTTGGAACCTGCTGTTCAAAAATTGTTGTATGAATGCTACAAATAATTATTTAATTATAATAATTGTTAAATAATTAAGTTCTCTCAGGGTGCAAAGACTTAATAAGATAGTCACTATACAAGCTGCTTCTTTTAAATTCCGTGATCACTCCATAACAGCAATTAGAGGTCACTGTGCAATGTAACCCTCTTGTAGCTGAAAATTCATTGGAACAGAGATTACATTATCCATGTTAGAAAGGACAGGTGCAGTTTTGGGTTCTTTCACAAATCTAGAGGCAGTTGATCTGTGCTGTGGGCACCTATTTTTGTTTACTTTTGCTGCTCTTGGGACTGCTGACAAAGTAAATACCTACTTGTGAGGTTGCTTTGCAGCCTTCCTTTAAAAGAGAATCACTGATTTGGGACTTAAAACTCATAATCAATTATCTAATCTTTTTTCTATGAGAAACCAGGCTAGAAATGCCATCATAAAGGCTTTTCTCCAAATATGCTTCCTTTACCTTCCGAGAGGATGAATGAATTGTACCACATCTTGTGCCTCATTCTGAAGGTATTTGGGTTAGCAATGAACCATCATAATATAATGGGAATATATAGCTTAATGTTAGATTCATAAACAGGTTTTTGGTTAGCAAAGTCTTGTGCAGATACTGTTCTATAAGGGTAAGCTCATAGTTAAATGTTGCACTGTGGTGGTGTGTTATTTTCCCTGTGTCTGTACTCTTTGTATTTGTCTTTGTGTTGTTCTGTAATTCCCCAGTTCTGCCCTGTTGTAAGTGGACTGCCCCGGTCCCCCCCTACCCTTGCTGTTAGTTATGCCCCAGCTATAGTTACTCCCACAACCTGAATAAACTCCTCCCTTCCCATACTATATTTGTACCTTGACTCCTCCCCTTGTTCCAGACCTTTCCCACCCTATGCCTTATATGTATTGTGACTCCTCCCCTCTTTCCAGCCCCTTCCCTGCCAATCATCCCTACTCGGTACCCTATTGGCTTGAGTAGTAGGCCTCTGGTCTCTACTCCTGTCTGTCATCCATAAGCCCCACCTCTCCTGCAACCCCATTGGCCCTTGCCTTTTCTCCGCCCCCCCAGTTCGGCCCTCTATAAAACCCCATGCCCTGAGCCAATCGGGGCTCATTTCCCGTTGGTTGTCTTGGGGTCTGGACCCCCATTAAACTGTTCTCCTGTTTTCACCCCGATGAGGGCGAGTCGCCTTCAATCCTTTTGCCCTCCGGCTGCTGCAGCGCCCGTACCATCCTGGACAAGGACTCCTGGACAAGGTCAGGCCAACTAGTCCACACACATAGTCCCTGCACAGGACGTGTGGGTGGGGGGGTACCGCTTGTCTAGGGAGGCCTTAGTCCCCTGGTGGCTGCTGTTCCTCGGGAAGGACCCTTGTGCCATGGGGTGACCCACACCTGTGCGGTGCCCTTGGCGTGGCAGCCCAAGCAAGCCAGGGCTGAAGAAAGGTGTCGGGGTCGCTGCCACCCAGGCTGTTGCCGCGGCATTGCACCAATAGTAATACTAAATCTTTAGCCCACGAGTGCGCCAGGCTGATTTTCTGATAGGAATGATGTTCATGCGTTCAATAGATAGTTTCTGAGGTAATAATTTCTCTCTACCCAAGATTTTGCCTGGTGCAGTGGTCTCCAGTTAGGAGAGCTCCAAGGAGCTTTCTGTTAGTAGATAGTATTTGGAGGTTGGTCCTTTCCATAGGTGATTTCATTGACAATGAAATAACATCATTTGTCTTTTGTGGACACAGTGCTCCCACAAGTGACTCCCCTTGTCTCACATTTCATCTTTTGGCTTCACATGCTCTGAACTTCCAACCACTTCCCAATTGCTTTTCTTTTGATCAGTCTTCTCTATTTATGCTGTAAGTTTTTATTAACTGGTCTATTCTATAGCACATGATAACCTGGTGGCTTTTGCAGCAAAGCTCTGATCTTGGACTTGTCTCTAAGTGCTGCCATAATAGAAGCAGTGAAAATAAGAATTCATACCTGTATATCCTTGGCTAAAATGGGCCATCAGCAGAATTGTGAGTGAACCTTAATTTGGAAAGCAAGGTCCCAGAGGAATTTGCATTACCAGTTCGTGTACCTATAGATGTATCAGCTTTAGCAGTAAAGAAGCTGTGCTTTCCAAAAATAAGCCTGATTTGTGTTCATCCTCTGAACCATCATATGTGAGGTAATGCTTGGTGCTGCCAGCCTCACTTACAGGACACAGGGTTAGGGAAACCCCCACCTCTCCTCACCACTTGCCCCCACCAAAACCACCTATAAATGGAGTTTCCCAAAGGCTGGATGGGATGCTTGAATGTGAGAATGTGTGGTGCTACAAACTCAATGAAAGAGCAGAGTACCACAGGTATTTTTTGGTTTTATTTGGCAGCAGTGTGTCTGCACGAAATGGGGGATTGATGAAAGCCACAGGCTTAGGCCGTATCTGTTGTTCTGAGATGACATCATTCAGAGATCCATAGGTTTGAATGGCACAGAGGGAAATTTGGGACTATTCTGCTCATTTCTGAGCACAATGCAGAGATCAAATTGCTGATCATTTGTGATGGGGCTGTAACTTCAACCTCAGCCAAAATATCAGTTTCAGAAATGCATCGAACTTTGTGGTCAAGAACTGACTGGAGACTCTGTAGGCAGGTTGTTACTGTGTGTTAGTTTGTCCTTCTTTCATCTCCTGTTACTGAGGACTAGGTAAAGTTAGATAGTTGATGCTGTTAGCTAACAGTTTTCATGAAACTTTTTGATTAGTGTAGAGTATTAAACTTTTTCCACTCTTGAGATCATTCATCAACAGGATTAAATATGAATGTGAATTTAATGCATTCACTAAATACTTAAGAGGATTTATTTTCAGTGAATGAAATATTTGCAACTTATGCCTTCTGATTTTTATTGTATGATTTTAATAAGCGAAAGTCTTCCATTTCATTAATACTTTCTAAATAAGGTTCCACTGCTATAAAACAAAGTAGAAAAATGAATATTAGTTACTCTGAAAAGAAAAATGAGAATTGATCTGAATAAGAAGTTTAGGATGACTCATTAGTGATGCACGTAAGCACAAATAAAAGGATGCCAGTAAAACAAGCTGTTGTAAACTCAAAGTAAATCAAGATAATTCAAATAACTGAATCAGTTCTCTAATAAGGATATATAATGGCAAATAATATGCCATTAAAAATCTGGTCAATTCAGTGTCCTTTCTGATCAATGTGTTTGCATACCTGCATGCTGTGTCTTACCTCTACTAACCATTGTCTGTGGCACTTGTGACACCTGAGCTGGAGGTCACACGTCACCAACACTGCAGCCCATCTTCCAGGCCCTTCCTGTGAACAAGCTTTTCTCATGGCTGCAGCCTGCCAGCAAGTCCTTTACTCCTGCTTTAGCAGAATCACTGCCAAGCACTTTTTTTGGTATGAGTGTGAATTGATCTTTACAAGACCCAAGCTGGGGAAACCCCATACAAGCTCTGTAGCAAAAAGCCGGGAAATCAGATTTTGGTCAGAGTAAAACTTTAAAAGCCAACAATCTGGACATAAATAGTTGTCATTTTTTCCCCTTCTCCCTTTCTTTAACATGAGGCATCCCTTCTTTATTCCCTGTACAGTTTGAGTGAAATATCTCAGTGAGCAATTACAGGATTTTCTCCAGCACACAGGGATCTTGCAGTGTGATGTTTTTCATCTGGCATGTCTTTGTTACTTCCATTGTGGGCTGTTCTACTGAATAGAAGGCAGACATTACTCAGAATGAGAATGGAGACTGTCTGTTTTTGAGTGCTGAAGCTTTATTTAAAATGCATGCTTTGCCAGTGAAGCTTTTGTGTGCCTCTCTTACACTTCATATGTGTGTTACAGGGCTGTAATACCGCACAGATCCTTTGCTTTCCAACAGGCACTAACATTATATTTTTTTACTAAGTACAGCATGAACAAGCAAAAGAGGGAAACACTCATACCTGTTGCTCTTACAACGCATGAAATTCAGGTTTCTGCCAAATGTTTGGCAGAACAAGAGGAACACTTTTTTTTTTTCCAACTTAAGCAGTTCTTGTTCCAATAGAAAATGTATAAATGGCAAAGCTGTAACTAAATGAACCTTGAAATGCTTTCACAGCACTTACGTACCTGTTGACCTGCAGGGGCTTTGGCCTTAGGCAAAGCACGGACCATGATCAATCACACTGGGGATTCTGAGTGGTAACGTGAGATATAAAAAAAACGGATAATCCAAAAAATCATTAAAATTCTTTCATTAAGAATTTTCGTTAAAATTCTAATTTGATGCCATTTTAAAATAGGCCCTAAGTCCAAAGTATAGATACCACTGGAGCTTGTTTGAATTGAATTTGTATGTGCTGAGCTTTGCTCTTATTTCTTATGCAAGAGTTCCTTTGCATCCAATATTTGTTTGTAGCTACAATACACACAACTCATAAGAGGGTGTGCATAGCATAGCAAAAGAAATAAAAATATAAACACAGGCAGTTGACAGAGTTAACATCAAGCCAGATGCATGGAGTTGAAGCTCTGTCAGTGATCCAAGACTGGGAGCCACACACACATAGGACAATGTGCATCCCCAGCTGCCTCCAACTTGTGCTTCAGAGCTGATCTAGAACACTGATGTGAGCACCAGGAATTGCTGTGAGAATAATGACTGTCACATTGGGTTCTGTGTTTAGTGCTTTGCCTTTTCCTTGAGAGCAACATGCAAGGTCATGGATCATGCTCTTGGAATAGATATATTTTTCTTACATGCCTTATCAAAGCCACAGGTTTATTTTACTTAGGTGAACGAATGGTTTTTTACTTTTAGTGAATCAGTTTAAGCTGCCACATTGTAAACCTGAAGACTTGGATCAATTACAGTGTTTTAGAAGGCAGCTGTCAATCATATATCTGAGCTCTCCATATCCTTCTCAGAACACCTGAGTTTGATCAATCATTTGGTTTGTGCTTGTTCTCAGATAAGTCGGTTGATCTCTGTGACTCATTTTGCTTGTGTGGAGGTGTTAAACATAACCTTTTTTCATAACATGCTTTGAGACCTTGCAAAGGCTGCCCAGGAGAAAAGTGTTACCTTAGGCTGCTTGAAAACCCATGGCTGAATTCACTGGAGAAGAGGACACATGTAATTCTCAGAGAGGCCAGTGAAGCAGGCCATGGCTAATAAAAATCCCCAATACAGAACTTGGATGTAGCTCAGGCTGCAGTGATTCATGGTTTAAGGTTCCTGGCTCAGTCCATGGTGTTAGACACAGTGATAGACATCATGCTGCTTAATAATCCTACAGCTAAGCTGCATTTTGCTTGGCAAAATACAAGGTGTTGCAGATGATTTCATGTGCCTACCTTCCTACTAAGCAAAGTATAGGTTGAGAGCCTTTAAAGTTATATTTGAGAGTGTCAGAGCATTACAGATGAAATGCAATGCTAATAGTGAGGGTTAGCCTGTATTTGTTAACTCTGAGATGCAAGGAACTCTTTTTTACACTGAACTGAAGAATTTGAAGGACCAGCAGGAAGTGATGGCTACAGGATACAAACGGGTGTGGGAAGCCATCAAATTTTATTGCTGTTCACTAAAAATGATCACATTACTCCCAAGTGGCAGAGTTGCAGACATAGAATAGGTTTTCCTCTTGCAAGCAGCCATGAAAGTGTTATACCTGGTGCCACATGTTGCACGTTTTGCCCATGTCTGGCATTTCTGGGACCTCCTCTCCTTTTCTGAGCAACTCCTGCTTTTCCTTTTCATTTATTATGGAAACATTATTTCTGGATGGGTATACTTAACAAAGCATAAATTCAATTTATTTTAAGGTTTCTTCAATAAATATGTGCTTGCTCTTCTCTTGTGTATTCTTTTTGTTAGAGATGGGGCTGGATTCAACTTATGAAGCAAAATATCTCTGAACGTTACGTTTTTCAACTCTGTGATGCCATTTTTAGAATGACTTTTTTGTGTCTTCATCTTCAGAGCTTAAAATGCCCATTGACTGACTTTTCCTGTGAAATCCAGTGCACGTGGACTCCATGTACCACATTTACAAGACTCCCTGTCCCTATGAAGGCTTTGTAATCAGGGCTGTGCTAAACACCAGGCAATTTAGAATCATAGAAATTTAGCATTAACACAGCTTGAGAAACCCAGCAGACCAGTCCACCTCAAGGTTTTAGTACTTTTTCCTCCTGCTCAGCTACTCTTTTGCCAGAAATCCAGCTTTCTTCAGCCTTCTCTGTGACCCAGGTCCTTTCCCTGTGGAGAAAGCTTTGGAAAACCCAGTTTGTTATTCTCCAGCACCAGTTTTCTTCTTTACTAATGGAACACATGAACTTGATTTTGGCTGTTGGAAAACTTTACTTAGTTTCATTTTGGTTTGGCTGAAACCTTCCTTTCTTACAATTAATGAACATGAGACTTGTCCTGGGATGTCTCCCTCCCATCTCAGTAGGGGAGAGGTGTCTTGGGTCCTTTGTTAGTCACTGGTGTAGGAGAGGGGAAAGCTACGTCCTGCAATTCTGTTTCCATTACAGCCTTGAAGGGTGTGATTTGTTCCCTCTTTCTCTTGGAAACTGAAGTGTTCATCTCTGCCTTTCATTGGAGAAAGTGTCCTACAGTGAATATTTTAGAGCTGTTTCAGTGCAAGTGTTCAAAGCTGGATAGACTAGAGCCTTTTGGGTTTCTCACCCGTACTTGACATCACTTTGGCAATAAGAAACTCTTGAGCCAGCCTGTGGGAGAGTCTGTAGAGAATTCATGCTGGAATGTCGTGCTCCTCTGCTCTCTGCTTTGTGATTCTTCCTGGCAAGATGCATATTAGGAAAAATGTATTCCAGTTTCTTTGTAACTAACAGTTTTATTATTTCTCATAAAAGAAAAAAAAATAGGAGTAGAAAAATAGTCTCTACTTTTATTGGGAATGCTGTAGCTCTTATGTCCCAACTTCCTTAACCTGGCTTGTGCTGTTTTAGCCAAAGAATCTCAGTCTTGGGGAAAAGCTTTACATCTAAAGAGGTAAAAAACGGGGAATAAAAAAAAAGTTAAATGTATATTAACTGAGACATCTTGAGGCTTGAGGTTGTGAGACCTCTAAGGTCAGGAGCACTAGCACTGCTTCATAGAACTCTTTCAGTAAAGTCCATGATATATAGATTTAAAGCTCTTGACATCTCTGAAGGTTTCTAACCTTATACCCCCAATCAGCATCTGTTTTCAGAGATTTAGGGGTAAAACAGTTTTTACATCAAGCCAGGAATTTATAGATTTCAGCTGTTTTGGGCAAGATAAGGGAGAAATTTTAGTAATTGGTAGTCCATAGATAAAGCGTTTTGCCAATAATCCCCTTTAATTGGTTTGAGCACAGATCTGAACTTCAGTCACATGTGAGTTGTGGTCTCTAGCATGGACAGTTTTTAAGCTCAGATTTAACTTCTGATATTTAAATTTGAGTGCAAACTTTGTCAGAACATGGCAAAGATGGACATGTTTTGCAAATTGATGGTTGTATGTATTAATTTTACAGCCATACTATCTCGGGTAGTGTTTAAAAGATCTGAAAGCTTAGCAGTGATGCATCAGGAGAATGCTGCTGTAGAGGTTTCAGAAAACATGATCATCATGCAAGAATACTAATAAAGTAATTCTGTGTCCTTCTAATCCTTTTTCATGATTTAATGCGACTTTGGGACTACTTCAGTAGAATAAATTGCATCCATTTGGTGAGTTGAAAGACTTTATTCTCTTGGGGGGAAAAATAGATGTTCTGGCACTGTTTTCAAGATGATGGTTGTTGATAATGGTGTGCCAAGTCAGGTTCTAGCATAGTGATGATCGCTGCCTGTCTCAAGTGAATGTTTTCTCAGGCTAAACTTCCAGGGCAGTCAGCTACTTGGACTTCAGCATGAATTTTAATCCTTTCTGAACTCTAATGGAAATCAACAGGAATTCTGCCTGACTGTGGATGCTTGTAAGAGCCTGAGCTGGTGTGCTCCAGACACCTTTGGAATTCTAGCCATTTGCTGTTACAAACTGCTCAGAAGTTTTGGAGCAGTGCTCCAAAGCAGGCACCATGTTTTACTCAGGAGACTGTTCCATTTCCGTGGTGGGTGCTTATATAAATAGTCTCTCAATTTGTTGAGCATGAGGGATCCATAAAAATGAAAGTTATTATTGCAGCAAGAATTTTCCCACAGCAAAATCAAAACAGGACTGACTTTAATCCACAGAAATATCGCAAGTGAACCTCTTGTTTGCTCCTTACCTCTCTTGGCTTGTCTTGTATAAGCCGACATTGTGGTTCTCCTTTACGAGGAGTCAGGCGCGGAGCACAGGCATGTCCATCCTTGCATCCACGGAAGAATTATATGAGCTAAACACATGTTCTGCCATTGGCACATTGCTGTTATCCTGCCAAAACCCTCCTCCATGCTTGGCTTCCACAGCAGTGAGGATGGGTGGAGGAAGGAAGGAACAGCTGGGAGGCGATTATGGTTTCCTGATGCCCTGCCCCACCCGTGGCACAGGTTAGATCAGTTCTGAGTTGCAGGCAGCTGGTAGAAATCCCCAGGAGACTGTCCATTCATCTCCTGCTTTATCTCCACCCAGTACCTGGCACACAGCCTCTGCAGCAGGCGGCTGCTGCTGCTGGAGGAGTTGGTTTTCCTGATTCTGTGCTCCCTCCTTTAGCTCCTTCTCTCTTTGGGATGTTGCTTGGAAGAGGAACAGACTCAATTCTGTTCTTTGGACTTCAGGACAAGTTTGATTTTAATAGGACTTGTGTGCATGGAGTCTTATCTGGGAGCCCAGGGGGCCTCAGCTGATTTATTCTAGTTATTTGAAGGATATATTTCTGGACCTATTTCCAGTTAAAAAGTTGAGGTCCAAGAAGAGCAGAAAACTATTCACTGAGGAGGAAGAGAAAATGTGCTGGAAGAAGCAGAATGAAATTGTTAAAGAACACTGTCTACCTCTGTCCTGTTGGAAAGCTCACCTTTCCCAGGACAAGGGTTGTCTTGGGCATTGAATGACGGTTAAGGTTTGTGCCGTTTAAAATATTCCTTTTATTATCTGTCAATAATACACACTGCCACAGCAGTGTCAGCCAGTTACAAGGCCAAATGCAGGATCAGTCTGGTGTAGCAGTCTGCAATGCCCCTTTGGCTGATAAATATGTTTCAATACCAACAGAGTGGTGAGACCACTGTCACGGACTAATGCTGAAACATTTTACAGCCTTGCAGAAAGCAAGACGAATTATGGATCAAAGGGTGACCAGTGCTAAATTCAGGGCTGTAAGCTGCAGTTATCTGATGTCTTGGTGAAGGGCGAGCCACAAACAGAGCTGTTGGCCGACACCCCTGGAAAGTAGTAGTAATAACAAACATCTGGAGGGTTTGACATACTCATGGTTGCCAGTAAATAATCCCTGGCTCCTAAACAATTCCTTTCAGAGAGGTAGTTTTGAGATATGGGGAATCTAAAAAGTAATTGTGTAATGGAATGATGGACAAATCAGGATAAATCAGGACCACTTGTGTGTTGGCATAAATAACAAACAGGGTTGTAGGAGAGAACGGGGGAAAAGATCCCGATCGGGTTGTAGCATTCAGTGGTGGTGGTCAGCCAGGGAGGGAGGGCAGGGAATGGAGAAGAACAAGCCAAGTGGCAGCTCATCCATCATGAGCAGCCATGAAAGCAGCCCTTCATTCTTCACAGGAATCAAGAGCAAAACCAATGGAGTGGGCTTGTGCAGCCAGAAGGAGATGTTTGTATTCACTGAGGACTTGGGTGGTGGTCAGCCGAGTTCAGTGCAAGCCTTCCAGTAGCTGCTGAGAGACTGGGATGTGGCCTGCAGAGTTGTCTGTCTACATCCCAACCTGCAAACATGAGTTCACATGCCCAAAGCAGCACTTCACACTTTGCTGCTTACTCCCATCCTCAGAGGTTCATTTTGATAAATGCCCCAATTATCTCTTTGCTGCAGTTCCATTTACTTGTCTGTAACTGTTGATACATCAGGAACATACTGGTAGTGCTGCTGTCATATTTTTAGGGCATCTTGGTCTAGTCTTCTCCTTTCTCTTCCCCCTGCAATCCCATTACAGTCAAGCAGGGCGTGTGTGCGGATGAAATCGGTCTCGTACACCCTCCCCAGCATTAGTCTCTTGCATTGCAGCCTAATACCCAAGGCATTCATAGTGTAATTCAGGCTGGTGGGAAGCCTCTACAAACCCATGGTGCTTCTTCCCTTCAGGTAAACCCTGTTGACAGGCAAAAGGTTACTGCTTGTAGAGGCAAGTTCCTTGCTCCAGTGCACATAGTGCTGTGGATACATCATCAGATTAGTCAAATGTCTGTGAAAAGGAGTCTGTCTCTAAGGTTCCAGTTGCTCCTTGCCTGCCTTTGATATTCCTGTGCTTGCACAAGGAGGTTTGACCATGCTGGCATTACATGGGCCTCTCTCATAGAGAGCCCATTGTCTGTGTCCTTTTCCCAACAAAGGACTAAGGTGTGGGGCTTAAGTGCAGGCGTGGGATGTGTTTCCCGTTCAAATAAAAAAATCAAAATATATTTATTGCCTTTTATCTGTAGCATCGATAACCTGATATGATAGTTTTGTTTTCCATTCAGCAAAAACTATCCAGTAGTTGGGGCTACAGGTGAAGCAATTTAAAGCTGGAGGGCCACTAATTAAACAGTGGAGATGATTACAGCCACAGGGGGCTTCCTGCAATGAACCCTAGATAAATACATGCCCAAGTATGTATTAAGTGTCATGTAAGAATAAAATAGTCTGATGACACCAATGGTATTTTCTGCACTCCCCAAAGAAGTGCCACAGGGAGGTACCAAGGTGTCTTTGTTATTGGAAACAGCACTTCCATTCACACAATGTGCTGCCTGAGCTTGTTTGAAGCACGTTTTTACTTATTTTCACACAGAATTTTAAATTTTTTTTTTAAATTGTTTGACATCTACGTTGTGATGTTTAATACTTTGTGGTATTGATAAAATGTAAAACTTACATCTCGTTTAGTATTCTAGATCTATGTCATGATCTAATTCTAAGTAACATTATATTTAGTTTTTAATATTTTTAAGATAATTTTTTTGAGGAAAACCCTCTTAATGAAAAAAAGTTTTCCTTGTTCCAAGTTGGAACACAAAGCATGTTTCGGAACACTGGAATTTCCCACAGAGCAGAGATCCTGTTTTCCAAGCAAGTCTGGTATATGGGCTATGAAAACCCCTTCTCATTTGCCCAAAGAGGACTTGGCCCGTGATCCCTTCTGAAGTTTATTCGAGGGCAAAAGATGGGGTGATAATTGTGAAGAAATCTCATTTTGGTTCATTCCCAGAAGACCAAAGTAAAAGCCAGTAAAGAGCTTTGACATTGTCTCACCCACCAGCTGTCATTTCTAACCCAGATGCTCCACATCCCCTGCCAGCTTCTTGCTGGGGGATTGGGAGGAGGAAGGGAGGGCTTAAAAATAAAATGATTTAAAAAAGAAGACAAGGAAAGCTGAATGTTGTTTGTGCAAACTATGATTTGATGCAAAGTGGAATATAAATAAGAAGCCTTGGTATCCACGTGAGTAATGTATTCCCAACCTTATGACAGACTGTGTCCTGTATTGCATCTTAATAGAAGTGTATAGTGATAAATTCCTTTTACATTTCAGCTGTGCAGATGCTTCTGTTTCACTGTTTTGAGGAATTTGTAATACAGATGTGGTTCCCATCACTTTGTTAACTAAGCACAGATTAATGTAGTTGTCCTTGCAATGTCTGAGTAGTAAAATGTTATCTCCACTTTATGGACGAAAACCAAGAGTCACAGATTTTTAAAGGCCTCATTCACAGCCTATAGACATCAGTGGGAATCTTTTAATTGATTTCAGTGGTTGTGCATCATGTCCTTAGTGATTTGCCCGAGGGAACTGTCCTGATGACTCAGTCAAACTGCTTATCCAGCCTTTGATATTTCTTTTATTTATTCTTTTGGTCCAGCACCAAAATACAAGAGTACTTATTTTCTACAGTGTATATAACACTGTTAAATTCACAGCTTTACTCTTATTGCATTGCCTATCAACAGGAACAAAGAGCAGAATGGTAGCTCAGGTCGTTACCTCTCAAACTTTGTAACTTATAATAAAGTGCCTAAGAAAAATGTTGAACTATTAAAAAAATTACTAATTTTATGATGGCTGAAGCCAAAGCCACGGATGTGTGAGGATATAGCTCATGGTTAACTTTAAAATCAGTTGTGTTCTGTCTTTATCTTTTTCTGCGTATTATGAGTCCAGATACAGTAAACATCATACTGGTTTTGATAAAGCAAATATTTGATCAAGGATTTTATAGGAACATTATGCAGGAAGATAAATATTTGTTTTTCCCAGCACTGGAAATTCAAATGACTTGCTTTACAAAATGTTGTGCTACCAGTACAAGAAGTCTAAATTGTGGTCCCTTGATGAGGGCTGGAGCAATCCTAATCTTTGCTGTGTTGCTGAGCTTTGCTGTGCTCAGATCGCTGTCAGCTCCAATGTGAGTGTGGAGTGAGGTACAGGCAAGCTGCCCACAAGGAATAACTGCATGCAAACACTCCAGACTGGAAGCATTTCACCTGATACAGAGGAGGTTTAACTAGAACTGATGGGGTAAAACTGAGCAAAAAGGCGTATTTAGACTGTACGTCAGGAAAAGCTCCTGGTGGTGGAAGCTGTTAGCCTGTGGAATGTCCTCCTAAGGGAAGCAGTAGTAGTAGCAGTGTCTGTAAATTAAAACAAATCACAAAAAAAGAGTCAATTGTAAAGATGTAACTATATTTGGGGCGATAAGGAGTTGTTGGTTTGGCTGTTAAGCTCATTACTAAGCTTTTTTCTTCTTTGAGTCCCACGATTCTTTTCATATTCCTGAAGGTGCCATAGAATTATAGCTTGGTTTGGGATAATAAAATAAAATTGATAGGCTTGGGGGGAAAAAAAAGTTATTATCTCTTCCAGCATACCATATCTATCATATTTGTCCAGGTAACCAAAATGAAAAAAAATCCCATGTAACCTTTTCCACATTGTTTCAGTTCTTCATTTGTATTTATTCATAATGAAGAAGAAATTCCTCTTGTACACTGAGGCTCTGTACCATGTGTGTTTAATGCTGTGGACTTGACCAAAGAGAAAGATTGTGATAGTTTGGCTTCATAGGAGGTGTTGGTAGAACACGTTTAAAGTGCTGACCTCAACATTTAAACCCTACATTTCCTGGCAGTGAGGTAACTGGTCAGGAGTGGGCCAAAATGAAGCAATAGTGACTAAGCAGTCACTCAGTGTTCATCAGTTCTCTTCTTTCACGTCCTAGATGCCTGAGAAGTGGTTTAAATGTGATTCTGACTGTGACTGATGGTCACTGTCTCTACAGGGTGCAGATAAAATGGTGTCTCTTTTGTGAAGCTGCTTTGTGAATTTGTGGCAGAGACTATGGAGAAAATGCTTTCAGAGAAAAAAGCCCCAAAGAAAAGAAATGCTAAAGATGTCTTCATTAACTATGTAGATTAGTGAGTTTCCTTTTGACCATGGAGAACCCCCTTTTATTTCTCTTGCCATGGAAGTCAGGGACCAGTCGTTCCAGCTGGAGTTACGAGACAGCTTTAGTGGGTACATATATTTATACAGTGTGCAGTTCACTGAGGCCTGGAGTGAAGCATTTAGGGGGTTGTGAGAAACAAAAGATATATAAGAGCAACAGCTGATTTATCTGTATGACATTTCAGTGCCACATCAGAGGTCTTTCTCCAAAATCATGCACTGAAAATTCTGTTTGTCATTCTAAAATTCTTATAGGAAGCATTTTATAAGAAGTACACGTTGCTCTTTGGGAATGTCATATAATGAGCTCGTTCTATTTACCCCAACTTTTATTCCATTAATCTTATGCTTTCCATTATTTCCCTTAGATAGCACATCATCTTTTTCTCCTCCCCAGCAAATAGCAGAAGTTCAGTAATTTCTGTACCAGGACTATAAAACAGGCACAGTTTCTAATTTGAGAAGTAATGAAGCTGCTCATGTCATAAGTCAAGCGTTGAGATTTTGGGGCATTGCATTGGGATGTTCTGTTCTTCTCTGTTCTGCCACAACCACCTCTCAGAGCTTTTCTGTCTTGTGGAATTAAAAAAAAAAAAAGGAAAAAAGGGAGGAAACCTCTGGAAGCTGGGATTCTATTTGCCAAGGCATATGAGAACATACATTGACTGTGCAAGAACTAAATGTCCTTGTGACTCTGTCCCTGGGGGACCATGGTGAGAATCCTGGTAATCTTGCAAATCAGGATCTATGGAACAAAATGCTGGATTTTGACTTAGCATTATTAAAAAGAATAACACTTTAATGATATGTGCTATTGGCGTAATCCTTCCAAAATGGACAATGATTTATATATTTCATGTGAGGACAGGATTCCTTAGGGGATGAGTCATTGTTTTAGTCTGGAATGATTCCAGTGGGAACCTTTTTCAGAACTGGTTGATACATACCTTACATGGTCTTAGTTTGGGATTTTTTTTTTTGTCTTTCATTTTGTCTGATAAAATGTGCTTGGCCAATTAAAATTAAACTGCCTCTTTCCCTTCCGAATCAAATTCAGTTTGTATTTACCAAGACCTTATATGGAGAGGGAGTGCGTATAGATATATATATATAAATAAAAATAAATACACGTATACATAAATGTATTTATGTATGAGTATATACATATGCAGAGGAGAAAAATAGAGCTGTATCTATTGCAAAAGCAGAGTTTATTTTTCAGTAAAGGGGTGAATTTTGCTTTAAACACATCTTTTCTCATCTTAGCTTGACCCAAAGACAACAATTGCCAGCACAACTGCTTCCATTTATAGAAATAATTCAGAATGTGGGACTACACTGATGCTGTGGTCTATGAATATTGAATTAACAGCCAGTGGAAGCAGTATAGACTTGTATCATCTGATCTGAGAACAGACTATCTTCACTCACACTCCTGGTCTTGGTGGTACCTTTCTTCCCTTTTTTAAATTGCTGTTGCCCCTGTTATGGGTCAGTGCAGTCAGGAGAGCTCTGTAGCATGAACAATAAAGATGAACTGGAAGCAGAGTTGCCCTAGGACGAGTCCTGTAAAGTGTTCCAATAAAGGGCCTGTTACATCAAGGATTTCAAGTCATCTCCATTTAGTTACCTTTCTGAAGACTGGTCAAACATTTACCTTTTTTCAGTCACTGGGGACCTCCCTTGGTCTCCGTGACTTTTCTTCAGTGGTAAGAGAATGTCACTGCCTTGCCACCAGTGGTCTCTGCACTCTTGCCTCCATCCCTGTGGGTAGCATGGACTTATAAGGGTCAGAATGTCTTAAAAGATCCCTGACTTCTCTCTTGAACCCAGTCCATGGGTGACNGTTTTTTTTTTTGTCTTTCATTTTGTCTGATAAAATGTGCTTGGCCAATTAAAATTAAACTGCCTCTTTCCCTTCCGAATCAAATTCAGTTTGTATTTACCAAGACCTTATATGGAGAGGGAGTGCATGTGTGTGTGTGTATATATATATATATATAAAAATAAATACAGGTATACATAAATGTANGACCTTGGTGATGAAAACTGAAGCATAGAAAGCAGTGAGCACCTCAGCCTCCCCTGTGTCTGGTGCTGTAAAGTTCACCCACCCCATTCAGCAGTGGGCCCACTTCCTTTTTCTTTTCCTTTTGCTCTTGAAGTGTTTCCAGAAGCTCTTATAGTTCTTAACACCCCTTGTCAGTTTGGACTCTAGCTGGGCTTTGGCTTTGCTGAAACCATCCTTGTGTGCCTGAGCAATGTTTCTAAGATCATCCTTCGTAGCCTATCCTTGCCTCTACCATCTGTATATGGCTTTTTGCACTGGAACTCTGTCAGGATTTCCCAGTTTAGCCAAACTGGTCTACTGGTGTGCTGGTCTACTGAGCACAGAGATGGAGTTCTCTTGTGCTGAGAAAAGCTTGACCCTGAAGACAGCCTTAATCTTTCAGACCTGTTGCCCACAGGATGCCACCCACCAGTTCCCTACATCACACATCATCTCCTTTCCTGGGGTTCAAGGTCTGTCCTCTCCTGCTTGCCTTCCTTGTTTTCCTTGGGATCTTGAGTTCTACTGTATACAAGTATGGGCCAAAATGGTTAAGGTTCAATGGAAACATTTGGAATATCAGTTGCAAATCCTAGGTTATTAATGTGGAGTTGTTCACATTACAATGGTAGTGCTGGGTTGACGGTTGGACTCGATCATCTTAAAGGTCTCTTCCAACCCTGATGATTCTATGACTCTCTGATCATGAAAACAGTGACTGAGGAAAAGAAATTTCAAGAATCCATCCCAAAAGAAACTTAGAAAACAGTGATTTCAGTCAACCAGCTGTAACTATAAAGAGATTTCCAGTCTTGAAGACCAAAGTCTTGAGACAACAGGTTCCAAGATTTCACATTACATGGTTCAAGTTTAGAAGGTTTCATCATCAGTGGGTCTGCATGAGAACCCCAGCCCTGCTTTGGTCATGAAACCAAACCCCAAACCGCTGACTAACTCAATTTACATCTGGATCTGAACACCCACTTCCTTTTCCTCCTTTCCAACCAAAACAGGTTTCAGTTTTGGTTGGTTTGAGTTGTTGGTGAAATCTCTTGTTGGTTATTGTTAACTTTTTCTCCCATCACTATCTGTGATCTCAAAAAAACCCAAAACAAACAAACAAGCAAATGAGCCTCCAAAACAGTCCCCCTTCCTCTTCACAGGCCACATGTTTCTATGAACTAAAACCACTGTTGACAAATGAAAGTATGACAAAACAGTGTTGGTTTCCTATCCCTTGTTTTTACAGTTATTAATTATATTTGGCATTGGTCCTAAAATAAAATGTAAATATTTCATAAATCAGGTGAATTTGTTGTTTTTATAATTACATTTTATTGGGTAAATGACAGAGTATATTTAAGTGGGCATAGATTCTACCCAAATATTTTATGTGGTTGTGTTAGCAGTCTGTTACAGATGTGATTATTAAATCTGGCACACAGATAAGGATTAAAAAGTCATTCCTCCCTCCAAATATTGTGACTTAAAAGGCAAGTCTTGGAAAAACTAACACACATCAAAAATAAGGCTCACTTTTGGACATAAATCCTAATGACTTAGTTTGAACCAGTAGAAGAACTGGACAGTCAATATGGAATTAGGTTTATCAATCTTGTTTAGGTTTGTTTTTCTTTTGATGGTATATCCTTTACGGAAATCTCAGATACTTTTACAGTATATTGATAAAATGTAAGTCCAGCTGGGATTCTGTCTCTGATCCTACTGCTGCCCAATGCCTTTGTTTTCAGGGATTCCTTCCTGTCTCAAATGAGCACCTGTCATGAACTCCTGCAGCAGTAAGGATTTAATTTCAGAGTTCAACTTGTGCCACAGTGTGTGTTCACCTCAAACAGTTCTTCAGATTGACCAGCTTGTCACCTAAGCCCTAAAGGATGAAAAGAAAAAAGGATAAATATTCCACCTTTAGAGCCAAGATAACTGTGAAGTACACATGCTTTTTCTTCTTTTGTATTATATGTTCATACAAATGAATTAATTGAATAATTGGCAACTGAAAAAGTCTGTCTTCTTATAACTTAGTATGGCTTATGTGGAAAGTGTTTATAGGTCAAATTCATGATTCTTTTTATTCCTTTATTGTGGTGATCCTCTTGGAAATAGTAAAATGGATGCTCTAGAGGTAATCAGCCCCCAAGAGTGGTATCTCTGGAGTATCCCAAAGGTGCTTCTATTTGAACACATTTTAGAGTTAATATTACACTGGTGAGGAACAGAAGTCTGTTCTGAACTGCAGGTGGGTAGGTAGGATATATATTGTAACATGCCAGAGGAACACATGTGGGGAGCCAGAGTGTCAGTGAGGGGCTGGGCCTTCCCAACACAGGTGTAGGAAGCTGGCAAGATGTGCACAGTTTTCTCTTATTCACTGTGCTGAAGGTTGGTCTAGGACAACAGTACAGTATTAGTGTGAGCACAGGAAAAATGATTGGAAATGGAGGGGGAGATCTGAAAGTCCTGGTGGTTTTAGTGAGGTGGAGCTTAACCACCTTCCTTTGCTTCCTAACACATCATTTAACTAACCTTCACACAACAGCATTAGCATGAAATTTAAAATTTTCTTTTTTTTTGGACAGAGGGAGCAGCTGTTCTTTTGGGCTCTGTTCTGAGTTGTGTTTTGAGTGAGCCATCCTTTAGCTCAGTGGGATTTGGTGAGCAAAACCAGAGCACACCCAGGACTGCAAGTGTCTGCTGCTCACATGGAGGCACCGAGCACGGGAAGCCTGAGAGTTGTTTTACACGACAAAATCATCAGCACTATAAAGCATTTCTTTTAAAAAATCATGATTTTTAGAGAGTCAGACAGTGTTTACACACACAATACTGGCCTGTATGCAGACAGAGGCTGGAATTGTGCCAAATGCCTCCAAATTGAGCCCCCCATCCTCAGCTGGTACGTATCACTGTAGCTCCATTGACTTCAATGAACTGGCGCCAGTTTACATTAACTGAGGAGCTGTTGCATTATGTGGAACAATTTCTTTTTCCCCTTCCCTTTCTTTCATTTTTTTTGATGAAAAACATGGAAATGTCATTCTTGTGAGCTCACAGGAGTCCTTATTTGGGCAACCTTCCTCTTCTCTTTTGATATTCTTTTCTCTTTACATTATTCCTATTTCTATCCAATTTAAGATATATTCATACTAGTTTTCCGAAGGTAGCACGTTAAGGGTGCCTTATGCTTTTCTTGACCTAGTCCTGAGGGAGTCTCATAGAGTTCTGTAGGTTAGAATCTCAGAGCTGTAGGGTAATAATTCCTTACCCTGTGATTAAAATATGCATTATATCATTGAAGTGGTATCCCTCTCACATTTATGATACATAAGCATTATCCCACAAAAGAGCAATCAGCTGAATATTTTTGGTCATTTCCCAGGGGCTCATGGAAGCAGTGGCTGAGGGGGGAGACTGCTGATCAAAACCAGCTAAAAAAGATTCTTCTCCTAAATTTAAACTCTCTCAAGGCAATAGATAACAAAATATGGCTCAGGCTGTGATGCTTTTGGCTAACATGGGTAATGAGATCTGGAATCAGCTTTGTCACACAGTACTTGGGCCCAGACAAGTCTGTTTATATGTGTACCTTCCAGACCTGTCCTTTCACTTAGGAACAAGTCCAACCTGGGAAAATATTTCCTTTACAGAAACGTATGATCACAGGTCTATTCAATGCCCAGTGCATCTCACAAAAGTGAGAATCCTTTCCTGAGCTGATGGCAGTGTTCTAATCTAGTAAGTGGCATGTAATAGCTTAAGAGATGTTTTATATTGTTTATTCATTTCTTTTTAAAAACTCCTTTGAACTCTAGAGATCCCTTTTCAATAGTTTTCCTTAATAATTATGTTGTTGTTTCTTATCCTGGAGAAGATGGATGCTTTGGATACCTTCTCTGCTCTATGTAAAAATTCTGCTTTATCTTCATCTTTGCCATGACTGTTTTGGACATTTTCCAATTTTAAATGAACTTATAGTAAGCAATGAGTGTTTGAAGATGGACTTCATGTCTAATGTTGAGTGAGTGTCTGAATTTTTCTTCCTAATCTTTTGTTACTCTCCTACCTACTCTGTATTTTCTCATGCAGTCATCTTGAGTCACATACCCACAGTCTAGCCAGATGTTGGGAAGAGCTCTGCTTCTCTTTTGGCATTTTAATAAGTACCCAGGTTTTGTTAAGTGCCCTCTGTGTGTCTGAAGTGAGAGTTTCTGGGTAATGTAAACTCTAGAAAATTCATGTTACATGCCTCAAGTGGAGGGGAATTCCTTCAAAAAGCAGGCTGAGATTGGGAGTTTGTGAATTACTCAACCAACATCCATGTCATATAATTTCACTACTATAACTTGCTCACTTAGGGTGTCAGTGGCCTTCTCACAAGTGTCATGTTTTCCTTAACTAAAGCACATGGAAAGAAATTCCTAGATATAGGGAGGCGTGGAAAAAAAGTCACTGTTGACAACACAACAATTCATTCATTTCCTACCATCACAGGTCACGTACTGTGTTTGAAGTCAAACAATAAGGCCATTGTTCCTACGGGAAAACAAGCACAGTTTATGGAAAGGTTAAAAGACTGGAGAGGTTAAAAGCTGGTTTGTTTTTGGCAAGCTCTGATTTGCTCCTCTCAGGTGAAATTGGGGGGGTTTCATGCTCTGGCAATTTGCTGAGCTTTTTGTCAGAGTGCCTGATGTGTTGTGACTCTGTTCTTCCCAATGACCAGTCTCTCCTTACTGTTCCCTTGTGCTGCATCCAGCTCCACTGGTTCCAGTTGTGCTGTAAACTTTGCAGGGAAAGGGCTGCCTCCTTCCTGTGGGTTTGTATGGTATCTTATTCCAGGCAGGCCAGATTTCATCCAAAAGCCTTCTTTTTTCCTTCATGACATTTTAATAGGTACAAGGAGGTCTTTCAGTGTTGTAAGAGAGTGCAGGGATCAAAATCCTTGGAATTTCAGTGAAATTGGCTGCTTAACTGTCCTTCAGAGTCACTATTCTCTGTTCTTTCAGCTGCCAGACAGCTTGGATGGGAATTTACATTATCACCCTCTAAAGCCTGTTTCTATAAGGGACTTTGCATTAGGACTTTTAGTTCTCCAACCACTTGGATTTATCAGCATCAGAGAGGAATTATAAGGATCATTCCACATCAGAAATTACTTGGGTTATGACTGATAAGATGATATTAAAAGCTGCAGCACTTCTCCTCTATCAGCTCCTATCTCTTCTATCAGCTGCATTTGTCAAGTTCAACTGCTTTTCTCTCTACAATATGCTGCAAATGACATTTTATAGCCAGCCTAAAAAACCTCCTTGTTCAGTAAAAACTGGTTTTGTTCTATATTGAAATTCCAAAGAAGAGCTTGGTACTCTTAATTAACAATGAGATATAAAACTATTATTTAGTCAGAGATGTGCTTGGAGAGATGGAATGCAGTAATATTGATAATTATGCTAGCAAGTGCAATTTAATATTTTAAATTGTATAGATGAAAGAAACAGAGAAGACTGTAAGCTACTGACTTGAAAACTTAGTGCTGATGTTGTTTATACAGTTGTGTGAATGCTACAATTCTGTCATTAAGTTTGTAAAAACAAGTCCTTAAATTTTGGTACCATGAAGCAGATCTTTCTAAGACGTCCAGGAGTCTAATTGTGCAGAGACGTGGTTTTCAGTAGTAGTTCAGCCTGGGTCATAGTGGCTCTGCATTTTTCCTCCAGTGGGATCTGAGAGTTCTCAGCATTTCCTACTAGTAGTAGTCTGCATTCCTCTAGGTACTCCAACAGGTGTGCAAAAACTTGGGAGGCCTTCCAGCCTTGGCTTATCCCCTGTGCTATGTGCTTGTACACAACACATTATAAAAATAAGAAAGCATACTGTTCAATATGACCTGGTTTAGACTTGCACTCTCTCCCCTGTCATGCAGGGGAGTAGTAAGTACAATGATTCCTCTCTCTGTGTTTCCCACATAACATTGTTGTGTCCCACAACAGGTAAAAATAGAGAGCCGGTCTCACTGTGAGGGTGTGATGTGAAATTTCAGTATAATCCCACTGTAGTCTGCTGTTTACACAGCCATACTGTCCTGGGACACAGAGTCACACGGATTGCAAGCATTCTTGCTGCGAGGAATCTGGGGCTGACAGGAATAGCTGATTCCCAAAGCTCGGCTCTGTTTAGAAAACTGGCTCTATTATCCCAGATTATGGCAGAGAGCAAACACTCCTCCAGTTTACCATAGCTTTACCATCAAAAGGAGCTTTCTTTTAGGAGTCTGAGTTCCCAAACAGAGTGTATTTTCCCAGGAATGAGCATTTGGTTCAAAGATGATGGGCAGGATTGCAGTAACAGTGTGACACCATTTAAGCTGGGTCTATTCCAAAGCCCCACTGAGCAGGAGGCAGTGCAGCGTGTGGCACAGAGGTGCCTCACTAGACCACAGGAGCACAGGGAAGTGCTGGCTGAGCACATTTATGGATCCATCCTGGCTAATAATTCCTGCTGAGATGTGTTTTTGGCGTGTGAGCTTTCAGTATGGTTTGGCACTGGGCAACATGTCCCCACTCTGGGCCAAACCCACAAATAAAGGTACCCTCAGAGCCATTTGCCAGCACAGTGCTTTAGGGGACGTGATACCACACAAGTGACCGGAAAACTGTTGACTTTAAAAAAAAATCCTTCATTGTCCAATGTCCTCTTTCCAAACAAAACCCTTCTGTAATTTGTCTCGTGGAGCACAGCGTGTTTGGTGTATGAGGGGGCACTGCTTTGTATCAGCCCACTCCACATTTGGAATATTGCCCTTTAGCCATATTTCTGCTTGGTTAGAATCACAGCTCAATGAAAATATGGTTCCTCTTAGCAGATGCCCAACCCCTACTTAGCAATTACTGTCTGATGTTTATTTTGCAGTGGTTACCGAGAGCTGTTGAGTCACTGACATCTTTGTTGAGAGTCCTGGTGTTTTGGGGTTTTATATAGTGCCATTTGATGAAGCCAAAATCTGATTCTCAATGTCTATTGTTTTCCATGGGCTTTTAGTAAACTCTCCTAAAAAGGGCAGTTTTAACTGGTTAGGGGCCAGTTAGCAAGGCCAGACAGAAACACCAGAAGGGTGTGTGAATTCTGAGTGTTGTCTTCATACATGCAGAGGTCAAGAGACTGACACAGTATATGCAGATAGCAAGCCTTAAATATATGCAAAAAGCATAAGTTATCCTTGCTTAACTCTGTTTATTTTCAAAAATGACTGAGTGAATTAAGAACCATTGTTTAAATGCAATGTTATGCCAAAATTCTTTGAAAAGGTGGTTGGGGTTCCTAATTCATTTATCTGTCACTGGACACGTTAGCCAGTGTGCCTAAGGGAAGAAGAATACTTGTAGGGCTGAGTCAAACAATCTGGATATAATTTTGAACATGCTGCCTTGAGTAAGTCATGCAGAGATTGCTTGAGAAAAGGATGTGAACTTCTGACTGGTGCCCATGTTTTTGGTATTAGATTTTTGAAAATCCCTGTTGACTTGCTCATGTAAGCCTGAAGGTGCTTCTGTTTCTGCTGATGATTTTCCCAAGGGAAAATCTGGGTATCTGGCCACGGCCAGCACTGCTTGACTCTGTGTTACCAGCAACTGAGGAACTCATATCTCAGCTGCCCTTGTAGGCACCAGGGCCCAGCTTCCCTGTGCATTCCCTGCGTGGACAGTGGCTCCCCTCAAAGGCAGGAGAGAGGTAGATGTTCAGATTCAGAGCTCAGTTTGCTGATGTCTCTGAACATTCCTAATGGAAATAAATAGTAAGTAGCCACTGTAGTGGGGATGAGATGGTTACTCATGGTTCTTTCTGTTTCCTTCTCTGGAGTCCCTAATGTGCATTCTTGTGTCAAGAGCTACTGTTGATGCAGCACCACAATACCACAGATTTAAAAAAAGAAGGAAAAAGAATCAATTAGATGCAATTATAATTAAAGTCTACTGACTGCAAGTTTGTTCTGGCTGATTGGACAAGCTGAATGAGAAATTTCTTGATCATGAAATTTTGTATCATACCACCACATGTACAATCCTTTGTTTACACAGAAACCTCCATATTATGCTCTGTTTATTTTAAAAATCAAGTTCTATTTTTGCAATATAATGACATGCCAGTAAAACCAAAAGGAGCATTGGCATATTCATTCACTCACAGCCTCCTTTTGTTACTATCTTTCCCCCTGGAAAATAAAATAGAAATTCATGCCTTCTAATAGGTTCATTTGTAAACTCAGCGGATGTGGGCAAATGAGGGGCAAGTGAGGCAGATGCATGATCAGGATTCCTGACTTGTGAAAGCAGCTTTTTGGCAGTGGCAACCATGTCTTTGGTTTGTTTTGCTTTGGCTGGTCTCTAATAAGGCCCCGATTTCCTCCTTTTTCTGGCTGCTGCTGAATTGCTGATGAGTCTGTAAGGGCATCTCAGGGTCATTTGGCTGAGGGTTTGTGGGAGTTTGGGTTGTTCATAAAGCCCCAAAGGACTGATTTGGTTGGTTTGTACCTGGTTCCCTTGGACAGGCATGCTGATCTGTCGGATGCTGTTCTCCAGTAACTCTCAGACGCTTCTGGAGACTTGCAAATGAAAAGTACTGTGAGATTTCCCCACTGTGGTTTCGTTTTTCTTGTGTTCCAGTCAAGATGTTTTTGTTGTCTTTCTCTAATGGGCACTTGGCTGAGCTGGGAGCTGTGGGATTGATGTTTGAGTCACTGGAAGAAACTATCACAGTGCTCTTCCACAGTGATACCATTCAGGTTCCTTTGGTGCCAAGTGTGATAGGGCTGGGTGATGTTATTTTTAGGAATTGCTGGAGACTTGATGCTAAGAAATGTAAGCTCAGCACTCCAGAAAACCTCCAGCACAGGACCCTCTCAAGGACTAGAAAGGCTGGATCAGCCTGTGCTTTAAGGATTATCCTGAAAAAGCAAATGCTCAACAGACTCTTATTTGTGTGCTGTTGGTTGCTTTAAAAAAAGAAGAAAAAACGCAGAATTTCTCAGTTAGATTGAAGAGGTTGTGTGCTTGCCCAGCTCCAGGTAGTGTGGGCACTTGGCTTGTGAAACACCCCCACATTTCAGAGGCTGGCACAATGTGACTGCTGTATTCTGCAGCCCAGGCCTCCTGGAGTTGCAAAGGACCATCCATTGAAGAGCAACAAGAGACCATGAGAAAGTTTGTGGGTGTTTACAGGAATTTGCAAATTTCCCATTCATTTTCTATGAGATACTCACAAGGGCTGGCATTTCCTGACCAAAAAAAAAGGAGGAGGGAGCTGGGAGGGAAAAAGAGCACTTGTCCTATTGCTAATCACGTATTCAAAGTCGCAGGAGGTACAGAAAGACACTGAATAGGTCCATGTGGATGGTTGGGCAGATAATCATACGTCTGCACACAAGCCAGACTGGGAACTGAGATCTCATGGCATGAGGATGGGTTTTACAGCTGTGGGCGACAGCCCCAGCTCGGACTTCTCTGAGATGAGGTGGTCTGTGGCGTTGGCTCCTCTGCACTGCGCTGGTCTTGGATGTCGAGATGGCATTCGCAGTTCCCAAGTTCAAACCTCAGCATGCTACACACCCACAGATTCCCACAGCTTTGTCCTACAAAATGTCCTCTCTAACAGAGAGCTCCCAGTCCTTGTGTATCTTTTTTTTTACCATTGCAGTGAGCAGCTTTGTTTTGAACAGAAGATGGAGTGTAGCACATTTTCCCAGCTATGACCCGGTCTCTCATGCACTAAACCTGAAGTGAACAAGTTTGATTCTCAGTTGCAGAGGGACGTTTTCTGCAATTGCACCTCTGAATTTTGCTGCAAGTGTTTCAGCCCTTTTTGCCTGCCTGCCTCATTGGTGCTTGTGAAAATGGGCACAGGGAGATTTTGCTCCTGGCTGCTGGAGGAGTATCTTCACATGCATAACACAATTAGTGCAAGCAAAACAACTCAATAACACCTATTCTCTCTTCTTCACTTAGTCTTTACTGCTTATTTTGGTTTAATTTTCCTGAACAAAAGAGGGCATGTATTTAGTGATCAGTCACAAACTACGAATCATTAATAACTTATAATTTGGGAACAATCAATTAATGATTGTAGCTCTTCAAGGCTCCTTTGTAGGAGAAATACAGACACAGGAAGACCACGTTGCTCTAAAGAGCTGGAAACCTTAGTAAACGGAGTAGAAAAAGAATGGTGTGGGAAGGGAAACAAAGTCACGGAGCAGTGGCCAGTGCTGCAGAAGAATTGAAAGTAGACACCTAAGACTTGTTTATGCAAGTCTGCTCCTCCGTGTCTTTTTCATGTCTTTGCTCACGTGTTCAGTCAGTGGATCTTGTTCTCTGTGTAACCTCACGCTCAGTGTAAGTACATGCCCAGTCCCACTGGGGCTGAGCACACTTCTGTGGCTGCAGTTAAGAACCATATGTGTGTCCTTGCTTGGGCTGGGGTTTGTAAGACATATTACAGCAGCAGTTAGACTTGCTCAAAATCCGAATCAGGAGAGAATACTTAGACAGTTTATCCACAGCAAATAACTCAGCAAGTCTGTCACCAGTGCACTTCTGGGCTGCGTAGATATTGCACACAGTAATTCATCTCTATAGAAAGAGCCCATCAATAAAGGCCCCCCATTCTTTCCCAGTGAAGACCACCAATCCTTCAGTTGTCATGACTTCTCTGGGCCCATTGTTCCTTACTTCCTTTCTCATATAATAATTCTGACTTCCGTGACCTTTCTGTCTGCTTCTCCACCACGGATTTTAGAGCACCTACCACAGAAACAAAACTGAATCCCAATGATTATTGGTCTTCATTCCTTTCACCCTACATGGAGTTGTATTTTCCTTTCGCTCCATTTCCGTTTAGACTTTCTTTTCCAATTCCTTTAAACTCCCCGTCTCGGCTGCCTGGTTTGCAAAGGCCTCTTTTGCTCTGACTGTGTTTTTCTCACACCCCTCTGAAAGCCACAAGGTCAAAACAATGCTTCTAATCTCATTTGAAATCCCTTGTGCACTTTGTTTAGTTATGTTTTTGTGCCATTTTTCTTGACAGATTTTTGCTTTTAGATGGGGGTCGCAGTTTCTTCTCAGGGATGGAAATTCTGGTTGCGTAGAAATCAATATAAAGATTCTGTTGCCTTCGGCCAGGCTGGGATTGAGAGTCCTGGAAGAAGAAATATTACCTCTTGTTCCTACACCTCTAAAGTTTTAGTAGACTATAGAAGTTTAAGAAATAGGAAAAACATTCTAGGTAAGAATTTCTTTTAGCCTGTTTCAGAAGGATGGCTTTAAATTTTTTTCAGATGTATTGAATGGCAATGAATTTTTTCTTAGCTTTAAATAGTATGTTTGTTTTTTCTGCCGTCCTTATTTACACTGAGTGTATTCCAAACCCCTCTGCATTTAGTGGAAACATCCCACTGAACTCAGTCAACTTGTCTCAATGTTTCCCTACTCCACCTGAAATCAGAGGGAAATTAGAAAGGCTACCTGTGGCACAAAAGACTGCTGGTTGGAGGAGACATAAGGCTTCCTTTATTCTCTGCTGATTCCCTCATTTGAGGGAATGCCTGCTTTATAAGGATGAAAAGAGCTCTGCTTGCTTGTGCTGCAGCATCTGTACAAGCCCTCAATCTTAATTTTTGCACTAATGTCAGATGTTAAATACCTATTTTTCTGCTTCTTGTAGAATAGCTGAAGGTGATAAAAGTCCAGATATAGCAAATAATATTTTTTTACTGTTTTGGGCCTCAGTTTCCATGTACTGCATTTTAGCCTTTTTTTGTCTAATAATTCTGTCTAGAATATGTAGATTACAGTCAAGTTTACAGCTCCATTTGAACTGTGCAGAAGAAATTTGAGAGATGATATTTTGCATGCAGGCAGATGTAGGAAACAGCAGTGGGAAGGAGCTATTTTTTTTCTATATATTCTTCGATATTGTTTTGGACACTTGGCAAAAATTGTATAGTGGAAAAATAAGCATCATCATTGTGAGCTCCTTCCATAAACATAGGCAGGAACAGGTGAGAAATTAAAAATGAAAAAAAAAATAAAGCAGCCATTTGACAGGATAATTCTTTTGTAACAGGAAACTCATAACTAGAGCTGTGCCTGAGACACCAGGCACTCCAAGTTGAATTTGTTGCACTAACTGTGCCCTGGGGGGTTGCTGACCAGTTAGGAGGATCAGGAGAAGAAACAATGAAGCATTTTTATTAGCCTTGAAGTCAGACCAGTGGGAATTTTTCAGAGAAGGACCTACCCTACTTCTCTTTCATAAACTAACTTCCTCCAAACTATTCCATAACCAGGAAAACAAAAACAGTCCAAAGAAGAGGGTGGAGAAAACCCTACCATTTTTTAATTACACAGATGATTTGGAACTGTCAAACTGTGGCAGCTCTGCAGCATTTCTGCCAACCACTGGGTTTAAGTGGTTGTGGGCATCTTGTCTCTGTGTTGGGAAACTACACAGCTCTTTGGACCTTAACTGTATTTTGGCAACAAATTACCATGGAATGATTTGGGTTGGAAGGGACAGTAAAGACCATCTCATTCCAACCCCCCTGCCGTGGGCAGGGACACCCTCCACCAGACCAGTTTGCTGAAAATCCCATCCTACCTGGCCTTGAACACTTTCAGGGATGGGAAAGTGTTCCACTTCTGTCCAGGGTTCCCTGGCCACCCTGTGCCATTTCCTCACCACCCTCACAGTAAGGATTTTCATCCTAATATCTAATCTAACCCTGCCCTCTGTCAGTTTAAAGCCATTCCCCCTTGTCCTTCTGCCTCATCATTATGATTATTGTAATCAAAGGTCTCAGACAAAACCAAGGGCCATGCAAACATACACTGGGAGACAGGGATTTCGATTGGATAAATGCTTTGGGTTTTTGTTGCATCTGATGTTCTCAGTGGCAGTGATGGATCTATCAGGTCAAGTAGTTTTTTCTGTTTCTCTTTCTCTCTGGGAACTCTGCAGCAGCAGCAGGAGACACCTCAGGTAAGGGATGATGGCCCTGAGCTTAGTTTGCTGCCCTCTGGTTCAAGCCCTGAATATTTTAATCTGACAGACACAAAGATCTCAAACAGTGGTAGTTGGCTGCTAGATTAAGTACTTCTAGAAACTAGGTTTTTGGGTCAGGCTTTTTCTCTGACCTGATGCAAAAGATAAAAGCCCAAATTCTTGATTTCAGTGGGAACTAGAGACATAACTACCTTTGAAGGGCTGACTTAATACTGTATCTAATGTGCTCTGGAGTAAATAGCATGCTCTGAATTGATTCTGCTGAGCATGGACTCTGATCCTTTTGTACCAGTGCTGAAGCTTTAGGCATTGCAGAAGTGTGATTCTAAACCAGGCTTCTTAAGGTCTTTAGCATTGTCTTTCAGTGAAGGTGAAACTACTTCTTTTAAAACTATTCAAGAGTTTCTCAGAGGCTTAAAATTAACACCAAGATAAAACTAAACTTTTCTTGCAAATGCTAACTTGAACTTTGAGTGATTTTTTTTTTTTTTCCCTGTATCAGAACCAAGAATTAGCTTATTGGTGGCTCCGTATGATTTAATAACACTTGTTTTTAAAAGTGACCATCAGGATTTCAAAGTAATAAAGTCAATCTAACTATATGCTGCCACTCTCTCAAGTGTCCTTACATGCTTAAAATAAACTAAAGTTATTTCTCAGTGAACATGCTGGTTAAAAAACTGGAAATACCACAATTGATGAACTGGTAACAGGTTGGGCCAATTTTTTTTTCTTATAATTACCAGTTATTGACATCCTTTTTGTCAAGGTCACCAGAAAGCAATGGAAAACTTTACCCCAAAACGCTGGGTTTACTGGCATTTTGTGCTATTCCTTGAAAAAAAAGTGTAAAATACGTGAAGAACTTTAAGTCTCTGCCCTCAAGTCTCTTTACAAGAAACTATTTTTGTGATTAGATGCTGGACCGAGCTGCTCTGCGATTTTTCCACTGTTATTAACTGTAAATAACTTCCAGCCTTGTATTAACCCTTTCAGCTCACAACAAGCAAAACTGGTTCATATCTGCTGGGTGTGATGAGAGAAACAGATGAGCTGGGAATTTGAAGCTGGATCTGAAGCAGAGCTCTTGTTTGTTGGGGCTGTGTTTATGAACTCTTCTGTAACATTCTCATTCCTCACTTGCCCTTGGAGAGCGGAAATATTTTTATCGGGTAGGACATTTTGGGAAATACATCCCTGGTCATGCTGGATTTTGATCTTGTGCCTGCTGAAACAAATGACAACGTTCCTGTTAGCCTTTGGGAAATGGCTGTGTGCTCTGCACACTTTGACCTGAAAGGACATTAGTGTCTCTCTGATGGGCCCAAGCTGTAGCTCTAAATCCAGTTCCTAAGTCTGTGTGGTTGCCCAAAGGCAGCAAGACCTCAGATATGACTGAGGCCTGTAAATGCTAAGAAAAAATGCTAAAAAATGTGCTTGTAGGAATAAAAATATTAATACGTTGTTGAGTGAAGGAGGAAGGCAGCTCTTTTTGAGCAGCTCTTAAGAGGGAAATTCTCTAGCCTTGTGCATTCCCTTCTGGAATGTCCATGTAGTGCCAAGATGAAGTCCTGGTCTTGACTCCTAAATCCTCTCTGTAATTACAGAGTGGAATCTGGGTGAGAATTATCAGATGCCTTCACAGACACTGAAGAGAGTGGAAATACAGGGGAAAAGTACATTCTGCCAAGTGTGTGGTGATTTGGAATCTGAAGATTCTGAGATACTTAGTGCAAGGAATCCTGTGTACCTGTCAGGCTGCACTTGACCTGAGCTGATCTGTGTTTTAAATGCTCCAATCACACATAAGAACCTGGAGAATGACCCTATAATGGATTTAGGAGATGCAGAGCTTTGCTTTGCAAGGCTCGTTTTCATCTGTTTTTCTTTATTCACAACAGCATAAGCATCTCTTCTGTGAAACTTAGAGGTTTCTTTTCACATTAAGAGCTTCTATCAGAGAAATACAGTATGAAGTGGATTAATTTAAAATTAAACTCATGCCACGTGTTATGAATGGGGAGAGTTTTGTACTTATTCTCCCTTTGACACAAAAGAAAAAGGGTTTGCTACGACCATTTAAAAATTCTTGCACTAAAAAGATTCTCAGGCATTATTGCTTTTTTTTTCCTTTAATGGGAATTATGCCACAGAAGCACTGGCCTATAAAATTCATTAGGTGTTTAAAATATGTTTGAGCTTCTTGGTCAGACAGAATTAAAAATTGGCAGAAGGTCATGCAGGAACCTTTTAGCAGAACTGAAAAGTGGTTCCAGGCTCTCTGTGGTCCTTGGAGAAGGATTCTGGATTTATTTTCCCTCTGGGTGTTGGACAAAGTTCTCCAGTTCACATCCACCACCAGAATATTACAACTGGCTTGAATGAAGGTTAAATTATGTATCAAAATAATGAGTAGCTGTGTTATCACAAAATTAGCTGAACTGTACCTGTCTACCCTGGCCAGGAAGATGGTCCGTAGGGTTTTCCATATGACTTTTTATTCTTATTCAGGTGATGAGCATCTATAGTGGAATTTCTTCTGGTTTCTGTTGCAACCAAGTTGCAAGTTTTTCCTTTTTGAAACTAAATCTGTCAGCTTTCTATCTCCACCACGAGGAGAGAATCAAGGCCTCTTGAGGGTGTTTTCTGTGCCTCTGCCAGTTATTCTCCTCCTGTGGTGTCCCAACCCTCAAAAATTATCATGACATCCAAAATAACTAGGCTTCATTGAAAGTTGTGACCAAAAAGAAATATTACTAAGTCAATATTTTTACTGTTTGATTTTTTTCAGGACTCTGCTCCATGGGCTTCAAATCATTACCCAGGCCTGATGGATAAGTCTGCTGTCCCATCCTCTTTGCTTAATCTTGGAGTCTGAAGCACATCCACATCTCAGAAAAGGTAAATGTGAAGTTTTTTGTGTTTTCATTCACCAGCTTGGCTGTGCTGCAAATAGGAACAAGCCTGCAGGGTTTTGGGACCCCGTTAGACTTGAGGGTTCTGAAAGGGAGATTGTTTGATTGTGCTGAGCCTGATGCAGGAGAACAAATCTCATTGCAGGTTTGGGGCCCAGGTCACAGAGGAAACAACAGATGGGTGAAATGTGCATAAAGAGGAGGGGAGATAGAAGGAGAACTGGAGAGGTTTAGGCTGGTCAGAGAAGAGAAGGCTGAGCCTGACTATCTGGTTCAGTCCCAAGGTGATGTTTTGCTTTTCCATCTTTTGTAGAGGTAGAGAAAGGAATAAACAGTAGGGGGAAAAAAGAAAAGTGTGGCAGAGTG